>JACFYI010003802.1:41777-67849 GCA_014898755.1 Handroanthus guayacan | reverse complement strand
AAATTTGCAAGAAGATGATGTGGAACGTGCAAAATCATGTTATGAGTTTGATTCCTACCAATGGCGTGCCACCTATATGTGGATTTTTATTTATTGCATGGTAACTTAGAGAATTTTTTATGTACCTGATCTTTGAAGGTAATCACTTCTCTTTTTTTAAAAAAAAGAAAGAAAGAAAGAAAGAAATAAATAAATAAGAAAAAGGGAAAAGATAAAAGAAACATGAGAACTTGACTATTGTTATTCATGATCTAGCAATAATATATATATTAAATGGTAAAAGGCCATATAATTATAAAAATAAGATGGTAATTAAATATTTACGAAAGTCAAAAAATCGCAATAAATCAACATACTCACTTTGTTCCTTGTTCTGGTTCAAGTGGATTGAATGCCCTTTAGAGAGTAGCCACAGATTGTTATATCGTTTCATTGCTTTCTGTTCTTCGTCGAAATTTGTATCTGTTTATATTATGTTTTCTTTGAATTGAAAACCATTGATGTTTGGTGAAGTAGTTTATATTTATTGATTTTCATCTTGAAATTTCAGGGCAGTGGATAACCAGGCAACTCGTAAATAACATTGGTGCTAACTGTGGTTGTATTACTTCATCACTTGCAAACAAATTCTCCACATGCATGATGTGTTAGTTGTACATTGCAACTTGCCCACCATCTTGGGATTCTGCTGGTTCTTCCACGACATTGGGTCATTCGACTCTTGTTATATCCGTACTATAAAACTCAACAAAGAAGCTCATTATCTTTGTTACATTATTCAATAACTTGTGAAAATAATTATGCTGGTTGTGTACCCTTTGATCAGTTGATGCCAAAAGTACTTCAGTCATCTTGGCAACTAAGACCTTTAAATAATATAAATCATTTCATAGCTAGTTCCCATGTGATTTGAATCCTCTATTCTAATAAATGTTTTACCTTTTATTTTAAATGAGATAAATTTATTTATGGATTGCATGCACTTAATACGTATTCATGAAGTGAAAGTACAATAAAATACAAAGTGATGAAACAAACAATCTGGGGAAAAAAAAAAAATTATCCTGGTATTTAATTCAGGAATCCTATTAGCTGAACAATGATTGATATGTTTTTCAATTATTGCCAACGACTAGAAATTCATTTTCTAGAAATTGATTGAACAAAAATGGAACATGTTCAAATATTAAAGTTCTATTAATTCTATAATCAAATCAATTTAGCCGAATTATATATTTTGGACTTTCTTTATGAGCTTGGAATCATCCTTAAACTTTGCATCTGCCTGCTTGTTGTTTTGCAGCCTCAGTATTTCTCATTAAACCAAGCTTGAAAATATGCAGACTGTGAAGGAGGTTCAAGGTTGGTTTTTCTTCCCAATGAAGGCAACAAGCGTAAAAGGTCAACTCCTTGAGGGAATGTGAAAACGCGAGGTTCTGCAGCAAATCACTCTGGATTGAATTTTTAGTGTTATAATTCTTGCAACATTCTCTTTCCTTTTATATGTAATTATTTTTTGTACATTATTTCTTTCCTTTCTTTCTTAGGGCTTTTGTCTTGTCTTTTTCCTTTTTGGTTAGTAAGGAGAATATAAGGAAAGAAAAACTTGAAAGAAATGTAGTTTAGTTGGGGAAAAATCATTTTTCTCGCAAAGTGATGAGAAAAATGAAAGAAAAGCTTGATTATCCCCCTTTTCTTCTTCAATACATTAAACATTTTATTCTTCTTAGTTCTTTACTCAATATTTTCTATGAATAACCAAAAAAACTTGAATTTTTTTTTTAATTTTTTTAATAATATTTTTTCCCTTCAAAATTCTTCAACCAAACATCGTGTAAAGGAATCACTTGGTAGATCCTAAAGCTCTTTCACAGAAGTCAAAGTGAACACTTTTTTTTTTCTTTCCTTTAATTGATAGGTTAAGCTTTTTGATAAAATAATTGATTAGTTTATTGTTTATCATTTTACTCTTATCCTTATGAAACTAGGGTGTAATGCCCCGGGTCACGGTAGCATCTCCCCTCGTGATCTGGAATATTACTCATGGTCGAAAAATATTCTATAACCAAAACAGGAACTAACAATGTACATTTCAAACTAAAATTCCCAAAATATCATTTCGAGCCAATAAAGTTCGTTCAGAATAAATAAGCAGCTAACTAAAAATTACAAGCCATCCAGTTG
Source organism: Handroanthus guayacan (assembly GCA_014898755.1). Lineage (NCBI taxonomy): Eukaryota > Viridiplantae > Streptophyta > Magnoliopsida > Lamiales > Bignoniaceae > Handroanthus > Handroanthus guayacan. The sequence continues at coordinate 65,665 of JACFYI010003802.1, read as the reverse complement.
CACAATCCATAACTCTAAAAGTCCAAATTGAGTCAGAATTCCAAACTTAAGTACAAATTCCAAAAAAAAGACAGCGATTACAAACAAGCTCGAGCTTTCAGTCAATTAATTCTATGATCTATGAACCTATATGATAATGTGAAATCATGAGTTCACGGACTCAGTAAAACTTATGACATGAAATCAGAAATGAAAGAATTCCAACAATAGGTATATCAACATCAAGACGAGGATGTGATTTAATAAACGATTCAAAAACAATCGGAACGGTCAAAACAAGCAGATACTATTAAACATTTATCACATTCAAGTCGTAAGGTAGAAACAAACAGTTTGGTGGGTCTGTCACCCTTATAGTTCTAACACATATCATATAAAATCCTTATCCCTCCAAACTTCTGAAGGAGCATCATATAAATAGTAAAGTACAGCCGACGTACGTGCTTTAGAGTAGCCCTTCAGAACCCTACCTCCAGGGTCATCCGAACTACCCCACATGCAGGAATTTACAAGGGTTCAGATTATCAACCCGATGTTGCCCAATCCGATACCTCTAAAAACCCCCAGGGCCCAACGTGCATTCATTCAGTGGGCTAGAAATAAACAGGATATTCGAACATATCGTGATTCATGAAGCCATTCGGCACATATTTGACTAACCAATAATATTAAATAAACAAGTCATTCAAACAAATCGGAATTAGACTATGGACTAGAGAATTCCTTGTTTCGAAATCTTAAATATATTTTAGAAAGATTAGATATGGACTCAATTCATCGAAAATGAAGTCAAAAATTAATTTTTGTTCACTGAATGTGCGTTTGGACCCACGTTTGGGTGTCGAGCGTCCAAACAGTAGATTTTTCTACGAGTCTGAGCACTTGAGCTCTCAGCTTCTGGAATTTGGTTGAAAAATGAATGTTTTGAAAAACTGAACGAGCGTTGGGGCGCTCACTATGTGTGCTTAAGCAATTGCTAGGTGCTTAAGTGCTCAAGTTGAGCGCTTGGGCACTCAGTCTTGGGTGAAAATCGATTTTTTTTGTCTTTTTATTTTCTTTTGATTTTTGGCTCAAAATCGCATTTTTGAGGTTATTTTATGTCTATAAACATTTGTAAACCATCATTTTAAAAATTTGGTTTAAGATTTTTCAGAAATTCGAAATCAAGTCAAGAAGTTACGTTTTTGTCCATATCTTTTATTTTTATTTAATTTTGGATTATCAAATCCTCCTCTTAGTCCATGGTCCAAGGTTCATTTCCATTCCAAAGTATAGGTAATGATGTTAAAGATGTTCAATAAGCTTTTGCTTATCATTTCAAGGATTTGAACTTATATTAACAAGAACAACATTAAAAGCAATACAAAGCTCATAATAACAAGAAGATCAATTTGATCATGGATAGCACAAACTCAACATAAAATGATCAACAAGACATGGATAGAAATCAAATAATCAAGTGAAAGGAGCAAGAATTCCATAAGTCTTACATTAGTTCAAGCTTAAATGCAAAACACCGAGTTCTCCGAATATTCGTTCAACCGTCTAACATAAAATAACAAGTTCTTAATTTAACTTTAAATCATAAGTTAACATTTGGACATAAAACTAAGGCTTAACTCACTTAATGGTTTGAGAGAACACCCCAAATTTTTCTATGATTTTCTTCTTGTTACTTAAAGTTTTTCAAATGTGTGTGTGTGAATGTGAAGTAAGCCGAGAGGAGGAAAGAAAAGGAAAGAAAAGAGGCTGAGTTTGTAGCAAGAAAAGTGAAAACTATAAGTGTTGAAACCAAGCCTTCATTCATATTTATGGTGGACTCAATTGCAAATCACTTGGCTCACAAAATTTCCAATTAAACAATGCAAAACCAATCCCATGAATCATGGTGAAAATTCGGCTAGCCTTGACTTAGAAAATCTGCTATGATTTTCTACATTTTTTTTTTTTTTGGAAATATTATTTATTGGGCCAAAGGATGAGGGCTGATTTTGGGTAGGTTTTGGGCTTATTCTTTGGACCTAAAAGATAATATTAGGTTGAAATATCTTAAGAAATTGAGACTTAAGCGAGAGAAAATATTTCGGATGTGCAAAACTTATTTTGGAATTAAAATATTTTTTGTTTTATTGGAATCAGATTAATTTGCGAAAATCGGCAATTCAAAATTTTTAATTAGGGAAATTTCGGAGTATTATATGGAGAGATGCATGAATAATTAGTTTTCTTTTTCTTATATAATTCTAGCCTAACTTTCATCACTAAATATGGACATAATGGAAATTCAAGATTTCAAGATTATCCCAAACAGATGTAAATTCAAAGACAATTTTCCCATGATGAATAAAATAACGGTTTCTTGGAAGTGATTCTCACTTGGGAATGCATGTTACTTGACTCATAAAATCTCTTATCAGCAATTTAATACATAGTAGAAAAATGTTCAAGCCCACTACTGTTAGAATACAGATCATGGATCAGGGTAGACCAAAAGGACTTAACCCACCCAATTGGTTTTGGAGCGAGTGGTCGAGGTTTGAATTGACTATTAAAGATAACTCCCAGGAAACCTCCCCACCACGACTAGTGGGATAGCTTAAGATGTTAGAAGATAGAGAAAAGAGAATTATTCTCTCTGCAAAATAGAATTCATACTAGTAATTTTCCTCTCTCGTAAGATTCTTTTCTCTCTTCCCAGAAGAGATTTTTCTGCTGTGATTAAGAAATCTATTTTTATTGGTATTTGAGTTGTGGATACTATATTACTTCCTGTAATTGGTAATTTTATCCGAACCGAAGAACAATCAAAGATTAGTAATTCAAGACAGCTATGGTCTAAGAAAAGATAAATCTTCATGATTAAATTTGAAAGAAAATTTATTATGTTTGAAGGTTTACATTATTGTTACTTCCTTCAAGTACTAATGCCTCTCTCATCCCGACAACATTTGTAATTTTATAAACACAAATATGTGGGAGCAACCTTATGTTGACTTTTGGGCGGGGGGGTAATTGAACAGCTGGCGGCCTCTAGTACTAATCTTAAATCCTAGCACTATCATGCTTACTTACCTAACCATTTAAATTTTTCAATAAAACATTGTCGTAGTCCATATAATGTTACTATCACCAACAACTCTGTTCTGAATCCTGCCAAAACATTAGTTGAATTATTGCAATTATTGATCTTTATCAAAGGCTTAATTCTTGCCAAATCCTTGGCTGCCACTCCCTCATATATTAAGAAATAGATTATACAGAAGATTAGGTGGCAGTACACATTCGATTATATTGGATGCATTACAAGTGAAGTATCGAAACATGGGAAAAAAAATAATGTTCTAATTACCAAACAACAATAATGGAAGTAGAGTAATCATAACGACTAGGTTATGAAATGTGGCTTTGCATTTTACTGGTGACAATGGTGTCCAGGCCTTGAGATGAACTTTTTAAATGATGATATAAGTTGGAATCTATTTTCCAAAATTGTGTTTAGGGAAGATGGTTGCCCTCTTGGATTAGAGGAAATTGGAAGGAAGTTTGCAGAAAATTGCAAAGAACTTCCTTTGGCAATTGTGGTAATTGGTGGACTTCCCTCAAAGTCCAGTAAGAAACCTAGATATTGGGAATATATTGCTAACAATTTAAATTCAACTATAAATTTAAAGGATAGTGAACTTTGCTTAAATATGTTGTATACGAGTTATAATAATTTGCCAGCTTAGTTGAAGCCATGTTTTCTATATATGGGTTCTTTTCCTGGAGACAACCGAATTCTCAACTCATCAAATTTTGGATTACTAAAGGATTTCTAAAACTGATTAGTGGAAAAATCTTGAAAAATGTTGTGCAAGAGTACTTAAAGAGCTTATTGATAGGAATTTGATTTTGGTTAATAACTGGAGGCTAACGGGAAAATAAAAATTGTGCAAGAATCAAGATCCACGATTTATTTGGGGACCTATGCCTAATATAAATCATTTTTCCAATGCAATCCTATTATCAGTATTTAATACAAGATAAATCTATATAATTTAGTCTTCCCATGGTGGTCAAAGAGCCACGAAATCGACTTAGATATCTATACTTTTTAAATCACGCCAATCTATACTTTTTAAGTCACAACACTTTTACTAAGTCAAAAAAACAAAAAAAAAAAGTCACAACATTTTTACCTAAGCATCATATATTAATGTATTAAGCCAGTACATGCGGGCAAAACCCATGTGGTAATGGCACTCTCGGCGGCAATTATTGTGGGAATTAAGCTTAAATTATGGTAAACTTATATCATGATCAAAATTTTCTTAGGAAGTCAAGAAATCATAGTTTTATTATCATTATTTATTTATTTTAATCACGAAATCATTGTACCTATTTCTGAAGTTGGCCTATCAATTTTGTAGTTCCAGGCACGTGTAATGAACTATATTGATGGAGGATTTTGTTTTACTAATTAAAAATTAAGTGGACATATTTGTGATTACCTGAAAACGTTATGTACGACGTACTACACACCTAATCAATTGTTTCGTGCCACGTATTTTAATTTTTTGTCCATTGACCTAGTTTATACAAGTATTTCATATTAGTGCTTAAACTTGTAAACACAAATTAAGAAAATCTTGAGAGATAGAAAAAGTTATTCGATGATAGAAAGAAATAACAAGACACATTTCACTACAACCGAAACACAAAATGAGTGGCAAAATTTTAACTAATTATATGTATTAAGTGGTAGTGACTTTGATTTTGTCACTAATAATATATCTAGATGACAATAACTTTTGTGTTCATAAAATAGCATATTATATTGCTGACAATAGCTAGTATTTTAAGTTTTAGTCATAAACAATTAGTGACACAACTATAGTGACAACAAAAATTGTCATTATAATTTTGTGACAAGATTTTTTTTATCACAAGGTTGTCACTATTTGTCATTAGTGACACTTACAGTAGTGACAACTTAAACACAATTTTACCACTATTAAATTCATTAAAATCATTTCTTGTGACAAGATACAATAAGAATTGGTGACAATTTTAATATTATCACTCAATTTTTTGTTACTCATGTTATATAATTTTAAGTAAATAAATAAGCTACTAACAAGTTGCCCTTTGAGAGGTCTAATTGGTGACTTCCATTTTTTTGTTATTTTTATTGGTAAGAATCAACCTGTATTATTTAGCTAATGCATAAATCGTTCTTCGTGACAATATAAAAATTATCACTAATTCTATATAAACAGTGACAAAAAAAAATACATTTTGTCACAAAAATATTTTTTAAGAAACTTAATAGTAACAACAATGTGTTTATATTGTCACTATAAACAATTAGTGACACATATATAATTACTACCCAGTAATAATGAAAATCTTGTCACTAAATTATAGTGACATTTTTTTTTGTCACTAAATTGTCACTATACATGTATTATTAATTGTCTATAATGATAATTTGGAACACCACCTTTTGTCACTAATAAACTATATAGTGACAATACTTTTAAAATATTGTCATCAAACTCATATAATTAGTAACACAATTAAAGTTATTGTCACTTAATTAAGACCTATAATTAATGATAATTTTTATATTGTCGTATATTTTTTTGTCACTAGTAATAGATTTTTTTGTAGTGGAAATAAATTAAAATATAACTGTTAAAAAAAAAAAGGATACGTTGAAAGATCCATTAAATATTTATGTAATTTATAATCTTGAAACTTTTGAAGAAGAGCAATTGATCAATATTTTTAAAATTTTATAAGCTTGGATTGAATTTTCCAAAATAGATACATATTGATATATTATAACTTAATGATATAAGGATATTTTGTGCATACAAAAATGGGAAGAAACTGCTATGATATTCATACTTTTATAATTTACAATAATAATAATAATAATAACAATAATAATATAGGCTTTCAAACTTGCGAATCGATATATGGCAAACTAATCTGAGTAGCATAGGAAATAAGAGCAAATTACGTTCTAATGTGTGTTTATTTTGAAGAGTATGAACAATAATTAATTTTTAAACTTATTGGGATTGTTTGATAAATTTGAATTTTTCTACACATACAATTCCTCTCATTTTAAGTTCTAAATTTTTAGAGTTCCAGTAGATATCTAGGACTATATGTAATGATACATTATTTTAATTTTTCATAACATTTTATGTAGATTAACTATTTAAAAATTTTTGCAAGAAGACGAGTGGAACATGCTAAATCATGTAATGAATTCAATTTTCATTGGTGGTATGAAGACTTTTAGCTACCGCATGGTAGCTTGGAGGATTTTTAATGTAACTGATCTTTGAATATTGTTGCTTCTCTTAAAAAAAAAATCAAAAATCAAAAAAGGAAGGAACAAAGAAAGAAAGAAAGGCTTTGAACATAAGCACAGGCAAAGCACTGTGGGGAACTGGAGCAAAAGAGCAAGGCAAGCATATATCGCAACGACAGATTTTAAATTTCCAATTTCATGTTAACATATCCTTCTTTGATACAACTTACTTAGCTTGGCATTTTCCAGATCGTTATATCATTTCATTCCTTTCTGTTCATTGTTGAAATTTGTATGTATTATGCTCGCCATCTCTGGATCCTGCTGGTTCTTATGCTATATGGTGTTGTTCGACTCTTGTTAATCCAGTACTATAAAACTTAACAAGGAAGGTCATTCTCTTTGTTACATTATTCAAGAACTTGTGAAAGCAATTATGTTGGCTGTGTACCCACTGAAAAGTTAGGTGAAATTGATGCAACTTCAGGACGTAATGAAAGAATATATCGTAATTGCTGAAGTTGATTGTGCTGCAATTCAACGCACAAGGAAACGGATGGACCTTTCGTTGTCCTTTCTTGGTTCTTTATGTTCAAATTTACGTGTAAGCTTCCTTTTTAAGTGAAAAAGTACAAGAAAAACAGATCCTAATAATTTGCATTAATAATTTCCGGGGAAAGCCTGCCAATTTTGAAGCAAAGGCGTCAAGATGTGTATTAGTCGATTGACTATCACTTCAGTCGACCATGAAATAATTCAGATCATTTCATAGCTCGTTTTTATGTGATTCACATCCTTTGTTTTAATAAATGTTTTGCCTTTTACTTTGATCCAAGAAAATTGAATTGTAGATTACATGCGCTTAATACATATTCAGGAAATGAAAGGATGTTTAAACACAAAGTGATGAAACGCAAAACACCGATAAGAAAACAACCGTCACTTACGGAAAATTTATGACGAATCAGATTCCATCACATAGATGGCATTTGTGATGGATTACTAATGCATTTAGAAAAAGAGCATGCAAAATATGTATGAGATAGGGTACTTTATGATGCACTTGTGATAACAATTTTTTTTTTTTTTCTTTAAGTTTGTGATGGAAAATTTCATCACAATAGTTACTTCTGTGATGAACTTCAATTGCAGCATAAAACTTAGCATTGTAATAACACTTTTCATTATTCGTTCAATTGATGGAAACTTAGCAGAGCCAATGTGATATTACAATATCATGACCAGACCAAAAAATTTGATATAGTAATTGAAATATTACGAATATATCTTATGTTAATTCAATATACCTAAGTTTTCTAGTGTTCCAGTTGTAAGTTATGCAAGTTTTGTTAAATTTTTCATTAATTAAACTAACAACGTGAATTGCTTTGGTGATTCGTAAAGCTACAAAAATTATTTCCGTAATCAGGCAAACTCAAGTATTGAGGTAACTATCCCTTTATTCTTATTCTCTATTTTCTTCTTGTGCGCGTGCGTTTTGGGATACAGCTAAGTGGAAGGAGCGTCATCGAGAGGCTCGTGATGACATTTTTTGACGGACTTAATTTTCTTTTTCCTCAACTTCGATATTAATTAATTTTAAATCCTAGCACTATCATGCTTAATTACCTAACCATCAAATTATTTAATCTTTAAAGCATTCTCTGACCATATAAAGTCACCTTGATTAGCCACTAAACATTGTTTAAGTCCATATAATTAAAGTCACTTTATTTAGTCACTAAACGTTGTCTCAGTCCATATATTGTCACTACCACGAACAATGCTGGTGGGCATCCTGCCAAAAGAAATAGTTAAATTATTTACAAAAGTATTCTTGCGAAGTTTCAGACAATATATATACATATATATATATATATATATAATTAAGTCACTTTATCTAGCCACTAAACATTGTCTCTGTCCATATAATGTCAATATCGCCAACAACTCCGTGGGAATCCTGCCAAAAGAAATTGTCACAGCTGGTTAGCTTATAAAGAAACAGCTACCCTACCTCCAAATTTGACCTCTATCGATCAAATTCTTCATATTCAGTCCAGTCCGCCACAAAATCACAGTTTGTTAATCCATTTCCACCTGCACTATCCTTTGAATTTCAGGACAGTGGGTCAATCGATGCTTGTTAATTCGTTGCTATAATTTCCAGCAAAATTAAAGCCTGCCGATTTTAAAGGAAAGGCGTCAAGTTGTGTATTTTTTGATTTTAAAGGAAAGGCTAGTACACCATGAAATAATTCAAATAATTTCATAGCTCGTTTTTATGTGATTCACATCCTTTGTTCTAAATTATTTTTATTTTCAGGTGATAACATAAATAAAGTTATAGTATCTCATTGACCATTAAAATATAGAAATTTTGTTATGAATAAAAGAATAATATATGGAACAATTTAAATGCTACTTTATTGGGATAAAGACAACAATGAAAATGATACGTGGGGTATTTAGCCTAAAGATATATGAATAGGCGTTATAGATAATAAACATTAATGTTATTCTTTTCTAATATTTAAAATTTTTAGATGGAGTGCATATTCAATAAGTATCATAGTAAGACGAACATGAGGTGATCCTTATTTTAAATCTCGTAAAGGCTCATTTATAGAAAGGTAATCTCATGACAAAAGGAAATGTACGGAGCTCAATTTCATTGCCTAACATTAATGAAAGGGTGTCACATGATAGGGTTCGCAAAAAGAGAAAAAAAGAATACATATTAATCAATAATGAAACATACGACTATATGTTATGAAAAAATAGAACTAGAATATCTTAGATTAAAAATTACACTTAAATTATCTACAACCAAATCTGATTAAGATTGCCAAAATACTCTTCTTATTAATGTGCTTAGTAAAAACTTGGACTACTTGGGATAACATAATATGAACTAAAAGCAGCCATGTAATTTCTACAACTTCGAATATGTTTACATATTCTTTGAAAACCTTTGTTTTACTATAAAAATTGCCATGTGGTGTGAACACGTAGCAATCAATATATATGATATATAGTCTTGGAGTTGTTACTATTTTAAAACCGACAATTGTCACACGCTGCACCAAACAATATAAGAGAAGACAACGTGAAAACATGATTATCGTGGCAGACATTTATTTTATTTTCTTTTTTCTTGAGTTAATGTAAAAGTTTCTTGTTTTCCTTTTTTCTTTTTGAATAGACAAAGTCACTTTGTCTTTTATGCGATAACTTATATAGCATTTTGTCGCTTCTGTAAAGACATGATACTCTTTTCTATTAAATAAATGCAATTAAATTTATTAAATAAATAATAATTTTCCCAAATATAATTTATTCTCCAAAATTAAAAGATAATTTTTTTCCACTATTTTCCACCGAGATATTAGTGGATAATCATCGTGCATAATTCAACTATTTTCCACCAAGATTCAACCGTTAGTGAACATAATTTTTTTGTCCGTCATTAAATGAATATACTGATATATCTATCGCTTTAACTGAGCATATTAATGAATATATTAATGTAATGTAACATATTTAGCCGTTTTAAATATTGTGTAAACCCTTGTGCTAAGTGCTAACCAGCAACTTTGCTGGGAAGCATCACATCAAGCATGCATGCCAAAAGCAAGTAATTTATAAATAAATTACAGGTTGTCTGCTAATCAAATCATTTAGCCATTTAAATAATTGTCTCAGCTAAGCTTATATATTAACAGCTCTTTCACCACCAAATTTCCATCAAATTCTTCTTCCCAATTGATCTTCATATTCACACTTTGCTAATCCCTTTAATTTCCAGCACTTCCTTTTATTGGCTAATCACATAATCTCCAACTGCACTTTCTTTTATTTGCTAACCCATTAAGTTCACCTGCACCTTCTTTCATTTGCTAATCCATTTCCAGCTCGCACTTTCTTTTATTAGCTAATCCATTAATTTCCACCTATACTTTTTTCAATCTTAAACACAGAAAATTCTTCAGAGATCGATATGGCAGCTTATGCAGCTCTAGTTTCCCTTATGCACATTATTGAGCAGATCCAAAATCATCCTTGCCCTCCCTTTTATCTTGACAATAAACATGCTGAATGTCTCATTGAAAAGGTTACTTTCTTGCAAAAGTTTCTTGAAGACTATTCCCATGTTCGCAATGAACAAGTAGATCGCTTGGAGAGTTGCATTGCAGAAGCTGCTTACGCAGCTGAAGATGTAATTGAAACACATGTTGTGGATCAAATTCTTGCTCAATCTGCACAGCATGGGAGAAGGATCTGTTCTGATGACTTCTATCATGATTTGCAAAAAGTTGTACAGGACATGGATTTGATCAAGAACGAGGTGATGGAGATACAAATGAAGATTGGACCAGTCGTCCAAGATATTCGACAACATCCAAGAAGTTGAGCTCCTGTAGCTGGTTCATCGAGATCTCCCCCCACTGGGCAGAACACCATGGTGGGTTGTGATGATGTCTTAGAAGAAATCATGGATAAGCTCACCCGGAAGCAACATTCCAATCGTCAAGTCATCTCAATTGTTGGCATGGGGGGTATCGGTAAGACAACTCTTGCAAAAAATATTTATGAAAATCAACTTATTGTGCAATACTTTGATATTCGTGCTTGGGCTGCTATAACTCAAGAGTATAGCGTAAAGGAAATTCTTTTAGAACTTCTAATTTGTCAAAACAACCAAGATCACGAGAGTGCGAGTATCCTGGAATTAAAAGATAGATTGCGCAAAAGTTTATATGGTAAAAGGTATTTAATTGTATTGGATGACATGTGGAGTGTTGATGCGTGGGACACAGTAAAATCCCTATTTCCAAACAATAATAACGGAAGTAGAGTAATCATAACCACTAGGCTATCATATTTGGCTTCACATATATCTGGCGACTGTGGCCATAACATGAATTTCCTAAATGGTGATATAAGTTGGACACTACTTTGCAAAGTTGTATTTGGATCCAAGGATGGCTGCCCTCTTCAATTGGAGAAAATTGGGAGAAAGATTGCAAAAAGCTGCAAGGGGCTTCCTTTGGCAATTGTGGTGATTGGAGGACTTTTGGCAAAGTCCGAAAAGTCACCAGAATATTGGGAGTATACTGCAGAAAATTTAAATTCATTGGACGAGAAGGAACATTGCTTAAATGTGTTATATATGAGTTATAATCACTTGCCGGTTCACCTCAAGCCATGTTTTCTCTACATGGGAATTTTTGCAGAAGACGATAAGATTAATGTCATGAGACTCACTGAACTTTGGGTTCTTGAAGGATTTCTAAAACCGATTAGTGACAAAAGATTGGAAGAAGTTGCTGCCGAGTACTTAAAGGATCTTGTTGATAGGAATCTCATCTTAGTTGAGAAAAGAAATCGCAATGGGAAAGTAGGATTATGCAAGATCCATGATCTGTTGAGAGACCTATGCTTGAAAGAGTCGCAAAAAGACAGGTTTCTCGTTGTGGCAAGGCAACACAGTCTTAACAATTCTCTACAAGGCATAAATACCCAACGTCGAGTTGCTATTGAAGCAAGCACATCGCAAGTGAAGAACCAATATAATATCCTTCAAATTCGTGATGCTTTGCAATCTGCTTCGCTTGCCCGTACTTTGATATGGGACAATATGAAAGTTTTGCCATCCCCCAATTTTAGATTATTGAGGGTATTGGGAAGATCAAACTATGTTGTATATCACGGAGGAGATAAATATCACTTCTCTAATATTTCTCGACTAGTTAACTTGCGGTCCTTTGTAGTTCGAGAAACATTTGTGAAGTCCTGCCTTCCTTCTTCGATCTACCTCTTCTGGAATCTACAGAAATTATTTCTTGAGAATATCGGAATAAAATCTTTTGACATTTGGAAGATGCCTCTACTTCGCTTTGTGCGCGTCTGCAACAAATTATCTCTCGTGGATCCTGGGCATGATGACTTTGTTTTGGGAGACCTGCATACGCTTTATCGTGTAACAAATTTCAGGTGTAGTGAAGAAGTCGCTAAGAGAATCCTCAATATCAAGGTATTGGAAATCTTTTATGATGAAAGATTTACCGGATCGCATTATTGTGTCAATAATCTTGCCCGTTTACATAAACTCGAAGAACTTGACTGCTCCTTTTCTGGAGATATTCAATCTTGGAGTGAATTGGTGCAGAACCTCACTTTCCCACATAGCCTCAAGGAGTTGACTTTGTTTGCTTGCCACCTCTGCTCAGAAGACATTTCGACAAAGATAGGTTCATTGCCTCATCTTCAAACACTCAACTTGATGGGTAAGTGCTTCCTAGAATCTGAGTGGGAAACAATTGAAGGGCAATTCTGCAGCCTAAAGAACTTGACAATTTATGGTGGTTTTAATCTAAAATGCTGGAAGACGGACGACACCCATTTTCCATGCCTTGAGCAGCTTTTTCTTGAATATTTAGGTAAATTGAAGGAGATCCCTTTGGCTATTGGACACATATCAACACTGCGATTAATTGAGTTAAAGTGGTGTGGCATGTCTATCTTTCGCTCTGCTAAGAAAATTGTAGAGGAACAAGAAGAACTTGGGAATCAAGACCTACGTGTTAAAGTAACCGGATATTATTTCAGGGAGCATGAATTGGTGAAGAGCTTAGCCAGCCCTAATTTTGAGGTCCTGTAAGATAATGAAGAAACTGCTCCGATGGAGAAGTTAATGTTGTCATAACGGCAATTTGGTGCAACTGTAGATGATTGAAGTGGTTGATCTTTAATTTGGGTATGTCTTTTTTTATTTTCTGCTTTTGAATTCTAATGTGTGTTTGTTTTTAAGAGCATGGCCAATAATTAATTTTTAAATTTGTTGGGGTTGTTTGATAAATCTGAACTTTTGTACGCATATATTCCTCTCATTTTAAGTTCTAAATTTTTGGAGTTCTAATAGATATCTAGCTAGACCATATATAATTATATATAATTATACATTATTCTCATTTTTGAAAACATTTTCCGTTGAATTATTATCCTTTCAGTATGTGGAAAATTTTGCAAGAAGATGACATGAAACGTGCTTAATCATGTTATGAGTTCAATTCCCACCGATGGAGTGGTATGAATTATTATCTTTTCAGTATGTGGAAAATTTTGCAAGAAGATGAGATGAAACGTGCTTAATCATGTTATGAGTTTAATTCCCACCGATGGAATGTGGGCTTTTATGTACTATGTGGTAGCTTGGTGGACTTTTAAAGTGATTGATATTTGAATGTAGTCGCTTCTCTTAAAGAAATAAAAGAGAAACATGAGAATTTCACTATCGTTATTCATGATCTTCTAATCATCTGTATATTAAATGGTAAAAAAATAAGATGGTTAAATATTAATTGAATCTCATAAAATTGCAATAAATCAACCTATTCACTTCGTTCTTTGATATCGTTGCAAGTGGATTGATTAGTCTAAACTCTGAAAAGACCCTGCCTTTTCAAATATCCAGCATTAAGAACCAGTGTTGCATGTAATGTTTTTGTTTCTTACAGTTAGGCACTTCATGATTTTCACTTAAGTTTCATTTTTCTTTTCTTATAGCTTTGCTGAATACTATACTATTTATAAAGGAGAATCACACTCAAGAGAAGATCGGGTAGCCAAAGACTTCTCAGAAGCCTACTAGTAGATTAATATTTTCCTTATTTGTTGTATTTTTTAGTAGCTTTTTGTCTGCTATACAGACTGTTGTAGGGAAGCAATGCAGGGTTTGTACAACTTGCAAAAGAAATCCAACAGATCATGATGATTTGTTGTGATTCATTTTCATGCAGTGTTGTTGTATGTTTGAGTAGTTATTCAACTATTTTGTTTTTGAATTTTATTGTGACTTGTTTATTGCAGTTCCATTGGGCTTGTATTCATTTATTGTAATATACATGTTTTCTGGAATATTAACTACCAGTGAGTTGATATATGTCATGAATTCCCTTTAACTTCAAATTCTTGACTGTTCAATATTGTCATCTTGTTCTCATAAACTTGAAAACTCGATAGGCCTAAATGGATGTTCGCGGATTTATGTTAGACTAGAAAAGGGGTTTCATTTATGGAAGTTGTTAAAATTTGGATTTTTTTTTTTTTTTATATTTCTTTTTGTTTTTGTCGAAGGAAATGTGGAACCGCTGATATTCAAATAATTATTTGGGAGATAAGCTGAAAACTTTGATGATCAAGATAGTGCATCCTCGTTTAATGTTGTCTAAAGTTGCTTCTCGAGAAGGAATAACAATTGTTGGCAGTTCCGTTCCAGAATTGGGTGGAGTCAATTTGTGTAACAGGTGCTGCGTGTTTGCGCCAGATGGGAAACTATTAGCTACAGATCAAAAAGTAATATGATGAGCAACTAAAGCTGTCAGAGTTTATACTTTAGTACATTTAACAGATGATTAATGATCAAACGAGAACATTTCTTGCAGATTCATTTGTTTGATGTTGACATTCGGGGTGATATCTCTTTCAAAGAATTAGATAGCTTCTCAGCTAGAGCTCAAACTGCCATAATCAAATACTGGTTAGATTGAAGTTTTACTTATTTTTCCCAAGCATTTGCAGCTCATTCTACAGCGCTTAGCAAATACTTTGGTTTTATTAAAGAGCAAAAATTTTATCGAAATGATATTAATATGCGTTACTTTGGGATGCAATATTATAGACGAAGATAAAGAACTTACTTTATGCTTATTGTGTAAATGCATATGCAGATGTTGGTAAATTGAAATAGTTATAATCCGCCACGATATTCGTTTCCGTGAGCTTGCAATGGTGTACAGAGCTAGAGTTTTTTGTGTTTTCCTAGACGTATTCACAAAGTATTGGTGTAACATGGAAATCAGCAGAATCATATTTTTCACATTGGTGATTAGGTGCTCATAGTTTCAACATAACCACAGGCGAAAAAGGCACTGTGGGAACTGCAGCAAAGAGCAAGGCAAGTATATATCACAACAACATATTTTAAACTTCCAGTTTCAGGTTATTCCTTCTTTAATACAATTTACTTAGCTTGGCATTTTCCAGTTTCCACCAATGAATTGAATGCCCTTTCGAGATAGCCACACATCCTTATATAGTTGCATTCCTTTCGTTTCATTGTGACTTGCTCACCGTCTCGGGATTCTGCTAGTTCCTATGCGATATGGGGTCATTCAACTCTTGTTAATCTGGTACTATTAAACTGAGAAAATTGCCATTTTAGTCCCGTAAGTTTGGGCAGTTCTGGTTTTCAATCCCATTCCTTTGAAAATTAGCATTTTAGTCCCATAACTTTTTAAAACTTTGCAAAGTTGGTCCCACCATTAGTTTTTGAATTGAAAAAACACAAGACACGTGCTAAATCCGTTAAGCCATGAGAAAATTGTAATTTTAGTCCCATAAGTTAGGCCAATTTTGATTTTCAGTCCCATAAGTTATGCCAATTTTGATTTTCAGTACCATAAGGTGGGACTATAAATCTTTAATGTTATGATCTTTTCTAATGGTTTAAATTTTTAGGTGGAGTGGTCATTCAATAAGTATCATAGTAAGATGAACGAGATGTGATCCTTATTTTAAATCTCATAAAGACTCATTTATGGAAAGGTAATTTCATGACAAAAGAAAATGTACTGAGCTCAATTTCATTGCCTAATATTAATGAAAGGGTGTCACATGATGGGGTTCACAGAAAGAGAAAAAAAGAATGCCACCTTCGAGTGAATGTGTTAAAAATATTAATCAATAGTGAAATATACGATTATATGTTATGAAAAAAACAGAACTAGAATCTCTTAGATTAAAAATTACACTTAAATTATCAACAATCAAATCTGATTAAGATTGGCAAAATACTTTCCCTATTATTAATGTGCTTTGTAAAACCTTGGACTACTTCAGACAACATAATGTGAACCTAAAAGCAGCCATGTAATTTCAACAAATTTGAATATGTTTACATCTTTGAAAAACCTTTCTTTACTATAAAAATTGCCATATGGTGTGAACACGTAGTAATATATATAATATATAGTCTTGGAGTTGTTACAATTTTAAAACTAACAATTTCTCGTTAGAATATAGGATTATAGAGAATTGTCACATGCTGCACCAAACAATATATGAGAAGACAACGTGAAACCATGATTATAAAGGCAGGCATTTATTTTATTTTAATTTTTCTTGAGTTAAGTGAAAAAATAAAAGTTTCTTGTTTTCCTTTTTTTCTTTCTTTCAATTTTTTCTTTTTTCTTTTTAAATAGACGAAGTCACTTTGTCTTTTTATGCGATAACTTTCATAGCATTTTGTCGCATCTGTAAAGACATGTTAATGTTTTCCATTAAATAAATGCAATTAAATTTATTAAATAAATAATAATTCTCCCAAATGAAATTTAGTCTCCAAAATTAAAAGATAATTTTTTTCCACTATTTTCCACTAAGATATTAGTGGATAATCATCATGCATAATTCAACTATTTTCCACCAACATTGAACGATTAGTGGACATAGTTTTTTTTTTTGCAAAATTCAACTATTCTACACCAAGATATTAGTGCATAATCATCATGATTTCAAATCATTACATATATTTATATCTTTCAATCATGAATTTAATATAAATTTATATTTTTTAATTATTATATAATTACCTATACTTCTATATTATAGATAAAGTGTGAGAGGTAGAGCTTGTTATTTCAGCCCATCATTAAATAAATATATTGATATATGTATCATTTTAACTAAGCATATTAATAAATATATTAATGTAATATAATGTATTTAGCCATTTAATTATTGCGTAAACCCATGAGGTAAGTGGGTGACCAGCGACTTTGTTGGGAAGCACCAAGCATGCATGCCATAAACAATTACTTAATTTTACTGAGCTTAATGAAATGACGATTTTTACATTTTTTAATATTTTTTACACTCTTTTTTTTTTTTTTTTTTTTAAAAAAAGGGTCCAGTGCTTGAACTAAAAAATATGGAAAACAACTGCGGCCGCTACACAACTGCTCTTGGTGAATGATGTTTATGAGCTTGGATGGATCTTAACCTATGCATCTCTTGTTTTATTTACAGATTTCATTATGTCTCATTGAACAAAGCTTGAATATTTCTACACAAGCAAAGAAGTTTGAAGTTGGTTTGTTTGACTTTAAAATTAGGGATAATTACCTATATACTTCTAAGGTTTGCTCTTAATTACCAAAATGCTTCCCTGTGATTTATATATTTACCATTACACCGCTTGCACATTACAAACCTTTGGAAGTGGATCTTGGGAGTCCAATTTATTACTGATATGATAACCTAGCAGGATAGTTTTGATCCAAAAAGAAATTGTGTTCAACAAATCAAATATCCAACTTTACCTCTTGCATATATATAAATTCATAGCTCTCTCATGATAGATTTTACCTATACATACATATTAGTATTGTTAACAAATTATAAGAGTCTCTCCCTCTCTTTCTCTTTGATGAATTAAGTTGAATTAAATGAATGTGTATCAAAGTGATTCTGGTAATTAAACTACTCTGTATTTCCAATGCAAAAATACAGAATCACAATTCTTGTTCCCTTTCTTCTTTTAGAGATTCAAATTCGAGGCATTGAATTTAGGAGAGTCCAACATAGAGATCGGAGTAAAACATTGAGATTCAACAAAAATAGTACAACAATCTGTACCACTTTATATCATGCTAATATATTAATTTTTACCAAAGCAGATCAAAATATTAATGTAATGTATTTAGCCGTTTAAGTAGTGTGTAAACCCACGCGGTGAGTAGGCAGCCAGCCTGTTACACTAACTTGTTGTCTCGCAATCTGTAATTTTTTTTTTCACCTAAGCAACAAATCATTTAGCCATTAAGTAATTGTCTCAGCTAAGCTTATATAGCAACGCCTCTTTCACGACCAAATTTCCATCTCTATCCATCAAATTCTTCTTCCCGATTCTTCCTTTTCAGACTTTGCTAATCCCCTTAATTTCCACCTCCACTTTCTTTCACCTCCTGCACTTCTTTTAAACTTAAAGCCAGAAAAATCTCAGAGATATGGCAGCTTATGCAGCTCTCGTTTCTCTTATGCACATTATTGAGCAGATCCAGCATCATCATCGCCCTCCCTTTTACCTTGACCAAAAACTCGCCCAATGTCTCAGTGAAAAGGTTACTTTCTTGCAGGATTTTCTCGAACTTTACTCCCATGTTCACAATGAAGAAGCAGATCGCTTGGAGAGTCGCATTGCAGAAGCAGCTTATCTGGCTGAAGATTTGATTGAAACCCATGTTGTGGACCAAATTCTCGCTCAATCCGCCCAGCATGGGAGAAGGATCTGTTCCGTGGACTTCTATCAAGATTTGCAGAAAGTTATACAAGACATGGACTTTATCAATAAAGAAGTCATGGAAATTAAGGACAAGATAAAAAGGAGAAGTTTCATGTCGGTTGCCGATTCGTCAAATTCTCCCTTGCTAGGGCAGAATACCATGGTGGGTTGTGATGATGTCTTAGAACGCATCATCTATAAGCTCACCAGGCAACAATGTTCCAAGGGTCAAGTCATCCCAATTGTTGGCATGGGGGGTATTGGTAAGACAACTCTTGCCAAAAATGTTTATGAAAATCCATTTATTGTACAGCACTTTTATATTCACGCTTGGGCTACAATATCTCAAGAATATAGCATACAAAAAATCCTTATACAACTTCTTATTTGTCTAAACAACCAAGATAGTCAAGAATGTTTGCGTGAAAAGAGTGAGATGGAATTAAGAGATAGATTACACAAAAGTTTATGCGGTAGAAAGTATTTGGTTATATTGGATGATTTGTGGAGTATTGAGGCATGGGACAAGGTAAAGTCCTTATTTCCAGACAACGATAATGGTAGCAAAGTAATCATAACTACTAGGTTATCAAACGTCGCTTCTGAAACTGGTGGAGACAAAGGGCTTGAGATGAAATTGCTAGATGATGACAGAAGTTGGAATTTACTTCGCAAGATTGTATTTGGAGCCAAATATCGCTGCCCTGTTCAACTCGAGAAAATTGGAAGGAAGATTGCAGAAAGCTGCAAGGGACTCCCTTTGGCAATTGTGGTGATTGGAGAACTTCTGGCAAAGTCCAAAAAGACACAAGAATATTGGGAGTATATTGCTGAAAATTTAAGTTCGTTAGAGGAGAAGGAGAATTGCTTAGATGTGTTATACACGAGTTATAATTACATGCCGGTTCATCTCAAGCCATGTTTTCTCTACATGGGAGTTTTTTCAGACGACAATGTCTTTGATGCTGAATGGTTTATTCCATGTTGGATTGCCGAAGGATTTTTGAAACCAATTGGTGGCAAAAATTTGAAAGAAGTTGGTGTTGCGTACTTAAAGGATCTTGCGGATAGGAATCTCATTTTAGTTGAGAAAAGAAATCATAATGGGGAAATAAAATCATGGAAGATCCATGATATGTTGATGGATCTATGCTTAAGAGAGATTCAGAAAGACAAGTTTCTTGTTGTGATTAGGCAACAAAGTCATAACAATTCTCTACAAGGCATAAATACTCAACGCCGAGTTGCAATTCACCAAAGAACATTGGAGGAGGCTTTTCAATCTGCTTTGCTTGCTCGTACTTTGGTATTCAATAATGTGAAAAGTCTACCACCCCACAATTTTAGATTATTGAGGTTACTATGGACAGATTCTTCCCTAGGAAATGAATATTCCATCTCTAAGTATATTTTTCAGCTAGTTAACTTGCGGCTCCTTTTCATTTTGGAGAGTCCCATCTCCCACCTTCCTTCTTCAGTTCACGTCTTTTGGAATATTCAGATATTACTTCTTGAAGTGGACAAAATAAAATCTTTAGACATTTGAAAGATGCCCCTACTTCATCAAGTGCTGATACATCCGCTCCATCTCACGAATCCTGGACAGGATGACTTTGTTTTGGGAAAGCTCCATGAGCTCTGTAATGTAGCAAATTTTAGGTGTAGTAAAAAGCTGGTTAAGAGAATCCCCAACATCAAGGTATTGGCCGCACTTTATGAGGAGAGATTTATTGGATCACGTTATTGTCTCAATAATCTTGCCTGTTTACATAAACTCGAAAAACTTCATTGCACATTTGATGGGGAGATGCCATCTCGTGGTGAATTGATGCAGAACCTCGCATTTCCCCATAGCCTCAAGGAGTTGAGTTTATGTGGCTGCCGTCTCCATTGGGAAGACATTTCGACAGAGATAGATTCGTTGCCTCATCTTCAGGTGCTCAAATTGAGACATGAATCCTTCATTGGACCCGAGTGGGAAACAATTGAAGGGCAATTCTGCAGCCTAAAGATCCTGAAAATTACATACTGTTCTGATCTGGAATGCTGGAAAACAGACAACGCGCACTTTCCATGCCTTGAGCGGCTTGTTCTTACAGGACTAGGTAAATTGAAGGGGATCCCTTCGGCTGTTGGAGACATACCAACATTGCGGTTAATTAAATTAATTGATTGTAGTTATCCTGCCATCATTTCTGCTAAGAAAATAGCAGAGGAACAAGAGGAACTTGAGAATCCAGGCCTACATGTTTTAGTTCGAACCAAGGATCATTATGAAGAGATGAAGACCTTGGCTAGCCCTAATTTTGAGGTTGTAAGCTATAGAAGAAAGGGCTTTGGCTGGACAGGTTGATGTTGTCATTACGGCTTTGGTGCGACTGTAGATGATTGAAGTGGTTGATCTTTAATTTGGGTATGTTCTTTTTTATTTTCTCGTTTTGAATTCTATTGTGTGTGTAATTTTAAGAGTATGAGCAATAATTAATTTTCTAGTTTATTGGGGTTGTTTGATAAATTTTAATTTTTGTACACATACATTCCTCTTATTTCAAGTTCTTAAATTTTCGAAGTTAGATATGTAGGTACACTATATGTAACGATACATTATTTTAGTTTTCAAAAACATTTTTTTTACAATTATTATCATTTTCAATATGTAGAAAAATTTTGCAAGAAGATCATGTGGAACGTGCTAAGTCATGTTATGAGTTTGATTCCCATTGTTGGTGTGTCCTTGCATGTGGGCTTTTATCTATGGCATGGTAACGTAGAGGACTTTTAAAGTAACTGATATACGAATGTAGTTGCCCCTCTTAAAGAAAAAAGAATAAAAAGAGAAAAGAAACATGAGAATTTAACTATTGCCATTAATGATCTATTAATAATCTATAAATTAAATGGTAAAAGGCCATATAATTATAATAATAAGATGGTTAAATGTTAATGAAAGTCATAAAGTTGCAATAAATCAGCATACTCACTTTGTTCTTTGCTCTGGTTGCAAGTGGATTGACTGGTCTACTTCCTCTCAAAATTTTGTGTTTGTAGTTTTATGTATTTTAAAATTTCAAATTGCTAGCATTAACATATCAGTGCTGTATATAATGTCCTTGTTCATAAGGTTAGCCACTTGATTTTAAGTGTAATATCCTGGTTTATATGGTTAGCCACTTGATTTTCACTTCCATTCTTCTTCTTCTTCTAAAGGAGAATGCTCCATTATTTATAAAGGAGAATTACGCTTAGCAAGAGAATAGTAAAAAATCTCTCAGACATACTACAGAATCCTCTTTGCTTATTTGCTGAATTTTTGAGTAGTTATTCGCCTGCTATACAGACTGCTGTGGGGATGCAATGCAGAATTTGAACGATCTGCGAAGGAGATCCAACAGATCATAATGATTTGTTATGATTCACTTTCATGCATTTTCGAATTTTATTGTGATTCATTTACTGCAGTTCAATTAGTCTTGCATTCTTGACCGAGCTCATCACTAAAATCAGAAGAATTGACATATCATCTGAAAATCAGGAGTATCTCAACTAGATGTAAATTCAAGGTGATTTCGCCATTTCATCTCCTCATATACAGTATTGGTGACTGCTAACTGTGGTTGTGTTACTTCATCACCAACAAATGAATTCACTATATGCATGCATGCTCACCATCCCAGGATTTTGCTGGTTCTTACACGATTTTGGGTCCATTCGACTCTTGTTAATCCTGTACTTTAAAACTCAACAAAGAAACTCATTCTCTTAATTTGTTGCATTATTCAAGAACTTGTGAAAGTAATTATGTTGGCTGTGTACCCTTTGATCAGCTAGGTGAAATTGATGCAACTTCAGGACATAATGAAACAACTGTAGTTGTGCTGCAATTCAACTCACAAGGAAACATATGAATTTTTCGTTGTTCTTTATTGTTTATTTGTGTTCAAATTTATGTGTGTAAGGCTTCCTTTTTAAGGGGAAAAGTACAAGAGATATATATATATATATATCCTAAGTTGCATTAATAATTTTCAGGGAAAGGCTGCCCATTTTGAAGCAGAGGCATGAAGATATGGATCAATTGATTGATTACCACTTTTGAAGTAGTTCAATCTATTTTGGCTGCTAAGACCCTAAAATAATATAAATCATTTATTTATAGATTGCATGCACTTGATATGTGTTCATGAAGTCAAAGTATGATAAAACACAAAGTAATGAAAATGATTTTTATTGTGCTATTTAATTCAGAAATCCCCGAATATTCTAACGGAATTCGTTAAATGAGGCAAAGCGCGCGATTTTCAAACGTTGGGGGATTAATCACACATTCGCAAAGTTTAGGGAGCAAAGTGAAATGGACCCTAAAGGTTGGGGGGTTTAATGCAATTTACTCTTTTTAAATCATGCCAATCTGTACTTTCTAAGTCACAACATTTTTACCTAAGCATCATATTAATTGGACATGATCTTTTATTCTAAATGATGTTTCATCTCATATTCTATATCTTTAAATATATGCTACATGTACTGCATTTATTTCTAAATATTTTTATAACGAAATATTTAATATACGTGGCATGGAATAGAAGATGAAACACCATTTAAAATAAAGGATCTCATCAACATATTAATGTATTTAGCCAATAAATGCGGGAGAAGTCCATCTGGTAATGGCACTCTTTGCGGCAATTTTTGTGGGAATTGAGCTTAAATTATGGTATACTGATCTCCATGATCAAAATTTTCTTAGCAAGTCACGAAATCATAAGATTTTTTTCTATTATTTATTTATTTAGTCACGAAATCATTATAGCTATTTCTTAAGTTGACCCGTCAATTTTGTAGCTCCAGGCACATGTGATGAACTCTCTTGACAAAGGATTTTTTTGCTAATTAAAAATTAAGTGGACATATTTGTAATTAAGGAGAATTACACTCAAGAGGAGAGCTGGCAGCCAAAGATTTCCCAGAAGCCTATTAATAGATAAATAATTTCTTATTTGCTATAATTTTGAGTAGTTTTTTGTCTGCTATACAGACTGCTGAAGGGAAGCAATGCAGGGTTTGAACGATTTGCAGAACAAATCCAACAGATCATAATGATTCTGACTCACTTTCATGCGGTTTAGTCGTATTTTTGACTAGTTACTGGTCTATTGCATTTTCGAATTTTATTGTGATTCGTTTATTGTAGTTCAATTGGGCTTACATTCTTGACGATGTTCATCACTAAATACG
>JACFYI010003801.1:179968-201886 GCA_014898755.1 Handroanthus guayacan | reverse complement strand
GTAGAGGAATTATGTTGTCATTTGAATCCTTTTCATTTTGCCAATTGTGGATTTTCGATCCATACCGTTCAAAAATATTTCTTTACCCATTTTCCTATTTGAATTATGTCATTCTAAGTAGCAACAAAGCTATGGTTATTTGTTGAGAGCTATAGGGATTTCTAAAAAGGGAAATTAATAGGGTTAAGGAAATATTATGAAGGAAGAATCCAAACTTTCTAAAATGATGAAGCTAATATTTGCTTTATTTTGGAAGGTGCTTGGAGAAGCTTGGCTTAGTTTCTCTTAATGTCCAAAAGAGAACTTCTATAAGTGATCCAACAATCAAAATGAAAAGCAATTAAGACTTGCTTCTATGTCAATGGTGGCACATGTCAAAACTAGCAACAACATGGGCATTAAACTAACACAAGGACTACTACTGCCATAAAAAGCCAAAAGCTATTGTCTTCTTTGTCCATCAACGGTAGAAGAAGAGAAGGAAGAATTTGCAGTCCATGGAAGCTGAGAATAAAAAGATCAAAAATGAAGAAAGAAACAAGAATAAGTTAAGTTTACTTCTCTTTTCCTTTATCACTCTATACTAAAATAAAGAAGAAAAAAAACTCTAAAAAGAGGTCTTCCAGCCTAACCAGGTTGGCAGAGGAAAAACTTTGAGATCTTCCACACCTCACCAAGAGGTCTTCCAAACCTCACAAATTCAGCCTAATGAGGTTGGCAAAAGCAAAACTTTGAGGTCCTCCACACCTCACAAAGAGGTCTTCCAAACCTCACAATTTTAGCATCGCTAGGTTGGCAAAGAAAAACTCTAAAGTCCTCCACACCTCACAAAGATGTTTTTCAAACCTCACAAACTCAGCCTAACCAAGTTGGCAAAGAAAAACTCTGAGGTCATCCACACCTCACAAAGAAATCTTCCAAACCTCACAAACTCAACCTAGCCAGGTTGGCAAAGAAAAAATTTTGAGGTCCTCCAAACCTCACAAAGAGGTCTTCCAAACCTCACAAATTCAGTTTAGCCAAATTGGCCAAAATAAAAAAAAACAAAAATAAAAAATAAAAAAGCAGAAAGAAACTCCTAGGTCGGATGAATCGAGCAGGAGGTTCTCCAAACTACCCAAATCATATATATATATATACATAAAAACATTAATTTACCATAAGATACATTCTACAAAGTTAGAAGCAATCTTCATTTCTTGAAACATAAAATGGCAGGGTTAAAGGATCATAACAAGTTTCTTGCTTAGCCAATTACACAACGGAAGAAGAAAGATCTTTTATCCCAAGCTGTTGAAGGCCAAGTCTATATATTATCTCAAAAGTCATAGTTAGTGGAAGAGATAACGTCAAATGGACTTTGTATATAGTACTACTTCCTTAGCTTGATTCTCGAGCTAAGAAAGTGGGGGGAGTATAGTGATGCGAGAATAAAAATAAAACTTAGGCTGAAGATCATCCACGATGATAGACTTAAAAGGTGTAACTTTGGGAGCAAAACCTACGGTATTTAAACCCGATCCAAGGCCAAAAAAGATCGTGATCCTCTTTGAATAGGCTCAAAGAAATCGCATCTTTACAAGTAGAGTTACGACTAAAGGAAGAGTTATGAAGGAGAAAATACCCATACAAAAAGCCACCTCAAGCCCTATAAATAGAAGGAATTATAGAAGATAGGGAGGTATTACTTGAGAATTATGAGAATGCTCAATACATCTTGTATGACTTGATTTTATTTATTAAATCAATTTTTCTATTTATTTATGTATTGCTTTGATGAAAATTTCAATTTACATCATAAATAATTACTGTATCTTTTGGATTCATAAATTGTCTTATAGGTCCATATAATTATTGTATTTATAGGGCCATATGATCATTGTATATATGTGGCTTTTTGTATGTTATGTAGTTGACTTTATGTTATATAATATACTATAAAGATACACTTAGATATTTTGAGAGTGTCTACGATTAGGAACTTAACATCACTGTTGCCGAGGTGAAAGCCATCGATTTGGCCTTAAAATTTCTTGAGGAATGAAAAATTGAGAAAACTGTAGTAGTTAAGTCTAATTCACTTAAAGCTATACAAATGGCTAATGCTAAATCTCTGTCTTCTTAATGAAGCTGAATTGTGGAATTGGAACATCCTAAGGATTTTATGTCGAAATGGCCAAACTGAATTGTCACTAAAAGCACTAAAGATATTAATTTTGTCTGTTCAATATTAGAATAATGTTGTCTTCTTTCACAAACTTTTTTCATTCTATTTTTGTGGTGATAGAAAAATTCTTTTTGTGTGTGTGTGTGATTGAAAAGACTGAATCGGGAGAAAGATAATAAACAATGTCAATTGCACTTCTGTAACTCTTTTGATTATTGAAGCTTTTGAATTTATAAGTGAAAAATAGGGGTATGAACAAATCTCCAGCCCAAGGTAACAAAAAAAATGTAGAATGACCATTAATCATGTCCGGTCCAAAACAGCTTCAAATGAGAATAATTTACTGAAGTGACATAGAAATAATTTTCCTTGTAAAATACAACGTATTAAAATGGTTATCATGTAAATTGATATAATTAATCTGCAACGAATAATGATGTCATCCAGGTGACGTCATCCAGTTAATTGGCCACTTAACTATTTTTCCTTTTTTCCCTTTCTCTTTTTGATTGGTAAAATTGGCCACTGAACTTATTTGGCGGCTTCAACACACAACTTTGAAAAAGTTTTATAAACTGGTTTAGACGTTCTTTGGTCATTATTGCCCCACCACAAATGGGGAAAAAAAGGGCAAAAAAAAAAAGGTGTTTTATACAGTTAGGGTACTTAAAAACAACTTTTTAACTTTTATTTTTAATTAAATTGATTTATAATCTTCCAAAACGTTAAGAAAAAGAAAAAGAAACAAAAAATCTTGGTAGTTAGCGACATGATGTTTTTGGCATAGTTTTATGCTATAAACTATTTCTAAATTAAAATAATTCTATAAGATTGGGATTAGAATTGTCTTAACGAAGTTTAAAGGGTTTTCTATAAGTTCTTCTGAGAAAAATTATCTTACCTTTTTTTTCCCCTCAAGAAGGATGTGTTTTTAAGAAGCAAAACAATCAATTTTCGCCACTAATTATATATTAAAATGTTAGAATTTAATCAAATTCAATCAACGATTTTAAACAAGGCATAGACCCTGGGTGAACAGCTTGTCCATAAAAAAGTATCTTAAATAATAAGAGATGAGAAGTAAGAATTTGGTTTAAGACTTTCAACTCTTTTAATACAAGACAAAATTCTATAAGATCATAAGTTTCCTTGTTGAACATGACGGCCTCGAGAAAGAGACACATAATCATCGTTGAAACAGATGATGTTATATGATGACGTCTAAATTTGATGTCAAATGTGCAAAGCTTAGCTACGTCGAAGTATTCTGCGTGGATGGCTTAGTATTAAAAAAAAAAAGAGAAGAAAAGAAAAAAAAAAAAAGAGACACGTTTTCAAATAATGAGAGATAAAAAAATAATTCATAAATTATTTCGAAAAGTGAGACACAAGGAACAGTTTATAAACTGTCTCAAGACCCTCAACTTATTTAATGCAGAACAAGATCGGATAAAATCCAATGCCAAGACAGATAAATAAGTAGCTAGCCACGTACAAATTAGCACCAAACTCAAGATATTTTGGTTACACACTTAAACCTAAATAAACCTTATTCTTTTTTATATATATAAGTACTAATTTTAAGTGGGAAATGCTTTTTCCTTTCCTTTTCTTTTCTTTTCTTTTCTTTTCAAAAAAAAAAAGGAAGGGGAAAGAGAGAGAGAGAGAGAGAGAGGTAGATAAATGGGAATCAAGACTGGAGGAGTTTGACTGGATCTTATGTCCAATTGACTAACCCAATGAGAATAACTAATCTATCGCGAGAAGTAGATAAATGGGAATCAAGACTGAAGGAGTTTGACTGGATCGTATGTCCAATTGACTAACCCAAGGAGAATAACTAATCTATTGCTATTATTCTACGAAATCATCTGAAACTAGAGTCAAGGGAAAATTACATGTGCACCCCTAAGTTATAACATAATTACCAAAAAATCCCTAAAGTTTAGATAATTGTCGGCACAATTCCTACTATTAATTTCACTAATGCATAATTACAATTGCAATACCAGAATTGATGTTTCCAATTTTTTAGGAATGTAATTGTAATTTTTCTGGTAGTTGATTTTTGTTTTCTTTTTATACCCCTTTGGATATTTTTATTTGATATGTATCAATTTCAATCATGAAATTTAGTATTATGTAAATATCCTTGTTTCAATATATATATCAACTATTTAGTATTAAGATGGTATTGCAGTAAAAATATGCAAATACATAATTACATATTTTTGCTAAAAGTTGAAAAAAATATATCATAATTAAAAGTATTTGGTGTTTGAAATAGCCAACGAATAATTCACTGTCGACAAACAAAAAAGAACTTCTTTTGCTTCCCCATTTTGTTATATAATTTTTTACCAAAAAAGATTACAATATCTCATAAGAAGTTTGTTCTTATGAGATTATAAATTATTATTGATTATTTTTAGAAAATTTATAGTATAAGCAGAGTTTTCAAACCTTTTAGCGACTCATGATCAGATAAATGCTTTTCAACATATTTTGCAAATATCTCTCATGGCAAACAACATTGGCAATTTTTTAATTATTTCCCCCTTTTTTTTTTCCCATTTTCCCTATTATATATTGTGGTTGCTCAACCAGTGTGGATAATTTAGTCATATATGAGGTTGAAGTTCCGTTAAGAATTATAAAACTCGCCATGAACGTCAAAATCTCTACTCATACGTGAGTTTATAGAATAGAGTGATTTATATTGAATGAGATGGTCTCAATTATGTGATAGAAAATAATATATTTATTTATTCTGTGTATTTTAGGATGGTTCCTATGCTATAATGAATATATAATATCTTTTGGATTCATAAATGGTCTTATAGCTCCATATGATTGTTGGGCTTATGTGGCTTTTTGTATCTTATATTGTTCATTTTATGTTATATAATATAAAGATATTGTTCATATATTGTTTTATTGTTCATAGGTTCATGTAAAGATATTTTGAGAGCATCTACAATTAGGAATTTAACACCACTGTTGCTGAGGTGAAAGCCATCGATCCATCGATTTGGCCTTAAAAATTTTCGAGGAATGAAAAATTGTGAAAACTGTCGTTAAGTCTAATTCACTTGAGGCCATACAAATGGCTAATGCTTATCTTTGTCTTCTCAATGAAGCTGAATTGTGGAGCTGGAACATGCGAAGGATTTTTTGTCGAAATGCCGAATTGAATTGTCACTAAAAGTACTAAAGATATTAGTTTTGCCTGTTCAATATTCTGTTCAATATTGGAATGATGTTATCTTCTTTCACAAACTCTTTTCTTTCTATTTTTGTGGTGATAGAAAAATTCTTTATATGTGTGTGTGTAAGTGAAAAGACCGAGTCGGGAGAAAGATAATAAACAATGTCAATTGCACTTATATAACTCTTTTGATTATTGAAGCTTTTGAATTTATCAATGAAAAATGGGGGTTTGAACAAATCTCGAGCCCAAGGTAACAAAAAGAAAGTAGAATGACCATTAGCCATGTCCAGTCCAAAATAGCTTCAAATGAGAATAATTTACCCAAGTGATATAGAAATAATTTTGCTTGTATTATACAATGGATTAAAACGGTCATCATGTAAATTAATGTAATTAATCTGCAATGGATAATGATGTCACCCAGGTGACGTCATCCAGTTAATTGGCCACTTAACTATTTTTCCTTTTTTCCTTTCTCTTTTTGATTGGTAAAATTGGCCACTTTAACTTATTTGGCGGTTTCAACACACAACTTTCAAAAAGTCTTACAAAGTGATTTACACGTTCTCTGGTCATTATTGCCCCACCACAAATTGGGAAAAAAAAAAAAAAGGAAAAAAAAAGGTGTTTTATACAGTTAGGGCATTTAAAAACAACTTTTTAACTTTTATTTTTAATTAAATTGATTTATAATATTCCAAAACGTTAAGAAAAAGAAAAAGGACAAAAAATCTTGGTAGTTAGCGACATGATGTTTGTGGCATAGTTTTATGCTATCAACTATTTCTAAATTAAAATAATTCCATAATGTTGGGATCAGAGTTGTCTTAACGAAGTTTAAAGGGCTTTCTATAAATTCTTCTGAGAAAAATTATCTTAATTTTTTTTTCCCTCAAGAAGGACGTGTTTTTAAGAAGCAAAACAATCAATTTTTGCCACTAATTATATATTAAAATGTTAGAATTTAATCAAATTCAATCAATGATTTTAAGCAAGACATAGACTCCAGGTGAAGAGTTTGTCCATAAAAAAGTATCTTAAATAATAAGATATGAGAAGTAATAATTTGTTTTAAAACTCTCAACTCTTTCAATACGAGACAAAATTCTATAAGATCATAAGTTTTCTAGTTGAACTTGACGGCCTCGAGAAAGAGACACATAATTATCGTTCAAACAGATGATGTTATCTGATGACGTCTAAATTTGATGTCAAATATGGAAAGCTCAGCTGCATCGAAGTATTCTTTGCGGGTGGCTTAGTATTTAAAAGAAAACAAAAGAAAAAGAAAAGAAAAAGAAAGAGACACATTTTCAAATAATGAGAGATAAAAAAACAATTCATAAATTATTTCGAAAAGTAAGACACAAGGAATAGTTTATACACTGTCTCAAGACCCTCAACTTATTTAATGCGGAACAAGACCGGATAAAATTCACTACCAAGACAGATAAATAAGTAGCTAGCCATATACAAATTAGCACCAAACTCAAGATATTTTGGTTACACACTGAAACCTAAATAACCTTGTTTCTTTTTTATATAAGTACTAATTTTAAGTGGGAAATGCTTTTCTCTTTTCTTTTCTTTTCTCTTTGAAAAAAAAGGGAGGGAGAGAGAGAGAGAGAGAAAAGTAGATAAATGGGAATCAAGACTGAAGGAGTTTGACTGGATCTTATGTCCAATTGACTAACCCAATGAGAATAACTAATCTAATGCTATTATTCTACGAAATCATCTGAAACTAGAGTCAAGGGAAAATTACATGTGCACCCCTAAGTTATGACTTAATTATCAAACAATCCCTAAAGTTTAGATAATTGTCGTCACAATTCCTACCGTTAGTTCTACTAATGCATAATTACAATTACAATACCAAAACGGATGTTTCCGAATTTTTAGGAATGTAATTATAATTTTCTGGTAATTGAACTAAAAGAGTAGGGAGTGTAATAACTATCCAAACTTCAGGAAATTGATAATTAAGCAATCTGAAGGATTGTTTAGATAATTATTCCCTTAATTAAAGAAGCTTTAATATTGGCACTCAAGGTAGAGCCACCATAGGTACATGAATCCAATCTCCAGTCAAATTTTGCTTTCATATTTAACTAGAAAGCGTGTTGCACTAGAAAACGACATGGGCCACTATAAGAAGATGTAAATTATAATAAATGAAAGAAGAAGATGATTGTTTCACATTATTAAAGTTATTAGGTCCTAATTAAACATTGTACATAATCAGTAAATCATTTTGACTGATATCATTAAATTAGATCATCGATCATTTAAGAATTAATTAATGGACAGCTACAAACAATTAACAAAATTAATGTCTCGATCTTACCACTTATTAATTATATAAATAAAGACCAGACTTTCCAAACCTAGCTCATAAATCACCAAGGGCTAGTTAGTCTTTTAACAAGTAAAACGAAGACCAAAATTTAGAGGAAGATTGATATTTCATTTTGATGTTACTGCGGTCGTTGAACTTGTAGTTATTGAGAAGTGCATTAAGAGTATTTGATAACATGATTTATGTTTTTATTAGTGATAATTTAAACTAAAATCTACTAGATACAGAAAGCAATTTATAAGGAGCTTTTCAATTCTTCTTTAGCTTTAATTTTTCATGAGCAAAGTACTTTATTATCTTATTTGATCAAGTGTGAGGATATTAAATTTGGAGGCAAGATAGTAATTAAAAATATCAAAATATTGTGAAAAATTGCTTATTTAATCCTTTTTTGATTTTGTAGTTATTGATACTCTCAACTTTTGTTATTCACTTTTAATATTAATTTATCAACTTTTTTAAATGAAAATAACTTCTGCACATCATTGCCAAACACCCTTTTACTAATAAAAAACTGCTTTGGACAATTGTTTGGTAAAGTAACTTTTGTGTTTTGTTAGGGTGATTGTACTCAAACTTTTCTATAAAAAGGGTTAAATTAAAATACTATCTTACCTTGATTCGATAATGTGTAAGAACATTATTGTTGCAACTAGATAGTATTTCAAAATATTAAAGTTATAGAGAAAATTTTTCTTTTTTTTTCTTTTTTTTTTTTTGTCCCCACAAACACGAGTGACCAACTTTGTACTGTCTTGGCTTATACTTGCAAATACTCTCAATTTTTATTACGAATTTCTCAATCGCCGTATCCCAACTTTAACTTTTTTCCCCCTTTTCTGAGATTGAGATAATAGGAATGAGGGATCAATCACTAGTCCAAGTGGTCAGGAATATGGCTTACCAAGTTAGTGACCTGAGTTTGAATCCTATTTAAAACATCACTCCCTTTATCTGTCCCATCACTGTAATCTCCACAACAACGACAAAAAGAGAAAAGATACTAGAAATGAATGAAAATTGAACCCCATACTTATAAGAAAAGAGAGGCAATGCCACTTCAACTTAACTTTATTATTCTTTTTTTTTAAACGAACTTTATTGTTCATATTTCATTGACTGCTGTTTAGCGTTTTCGCAAGAATGATAGGCCCATTTTCAGACCAGACTGTCAACATCATGTCCATTGTAAACTAACCAAGGAAAATTGCAATTATAACAAACACGTTTCACGACCAGACTCTCATATTTGTGTCCAAATTATTGAATGGGCTAATCATCTCACCACATCGTTAGCTTTCACCTAATTATCAAAGCACCTATCATAAGTTGAGATATTATAATAATACCCACTATTATTAAATTAATAAGCTATCTACTTACAATATTTCAGTCATCGAATGAATATAAAAAACCTTAAAACTGTCGAACATATTGACATTCTAATGAAGAATTTATTAAATTTTTAGAGGATATAATTGTATGTACAATGGTTGTTATTATAATTTTTAAATTACAGATACTATTTTTATAATTAAATCAAATTTTGGGGAACATTGAGGTAATTATCCATAATTAAAGATTTAAATATGAAAGTTCCCTAGAAAGTGCCTAGAAACGATAGACGAACTTTCTAAAGCGAGTCAACCGTCCTTTGCTACTACTTTTTCTTCGCACTCAATTACAAGGAAAGAAGTGCGGACAAAGGTGCGCAGCCTTGGTAGTTGGTACCAGTCATCATGTTATTCACGAAAATTAGCACCCTGCGCCAAAGACTTCTTTTTTCTTTTTTCTTTTTTTTTTCCCCTAAAAATTATTGTCGATATTTATATGTCAATATTTAACTAGTTCACACTATGCTGTCACAGAATATTCTATTTACCGAAATTTATTGAAAATGAAATGTTATAAATGCGAGATGTTGAACGTAGAGACAAGAACTGCAAAACTTGCCCAATAACGTGGTTCACTTCCAAGGAATTTTTCCAATTTATTGAATTGTTGGCTCAACAATAAATGAAAGACCTAAAGTCTGTGCCAACAAGGGTTTTGCTCCATAAGCAATTATAACATCTATTCGATACATTAATTAACAATAAAAAACCCTCAACAGTTATTTATAACCCACTTTATAACAGAAATATAGCTCCATAAATTGTTATGACATTCACCTTATTACTTGTCGTCGTCCTCAATGGCATATATAAGTTTGCCCGTCTATGAGGAATTGTTCTAAATTCCTAATCTATTAGATGTTCGGTTGACCCTACATTATTTTTATATTTTAGAATTTGAATTCTAGCAAGAAATAATTCGAAAATTCAAGGTATGAAATTACAATATTTGACATGTAAAATTAATTTTCTTTAGCAATTTTCTCACTAAATTTCGAAATCCAAATATGTATAGTGGATTAAGATTTTCCTTTGGATGCCCCTTGAAGTATATGACTATTTACATGTGCATACACTTTCCCTTTCCAATTTTACGTAATTAGACAGTTCATGCCTGTGTGATATTATTCATTTCGGCCCCAATTTGGGAAGATGACAAGTGCAAATGAGTGGTTGAGCTCATGGATTGGGTCGTCTTTCATTCATAAGGATATTGAAAGAAGTTTTAATTTGTTAAATAATTACATGTTCAGAAGCAGATTACTTCTATAAAATATTGATTAAGAATGATATTTTGTAGGAAATTATAAGATTTTTTATTGTCTTCCTAACAAACACACTCAAATTCGCTCCAAAATGTTTTATCACTTGAAAGAACGGAAGGAACTTTTTAAGTTGATATATGCATGTCGATCAGTGCTTGTTTTAGTATTAAGATGTAGGTCTTATAATAAAGACATTATGAGTTCAATTTTTAATCAAGTGTGTGGGCTTTGTTTTGCGATTAGGATAAAATGGTGTTTCATCACTTATTACATATCTTAAAAATATGCTAAGTGTATTAAATTTTATAAACACACTTCAACCAGTATATATTTTGAAAAGAATATTTTATTTTTTTTTCCATCCCATACATAATTAAATACATATTCATTGTTTTTTTTTTTTTTGAAAACTGACTTGACATAAACTAAGTAGATGTACATTTCTACTCACAGGTCAGGACTCGGGTCTCATAAAAGATGGTACCTTTTGGTTTTTTGATGCCATCCAATTTGGTGGCCACTCAACTCCTATAAGAGGGTGACATGTATATTTTAAGCTCCAAAGAAAAAAAAGGAAAAAAAAAAAGAAAAAAGAAGACAAAACCTGAAAGAGAAAACAAAAGTTCTGTTTCTCTAACTCAATAGGTAGAAACGGTGTTTTCAGAAGGAGGCGGAATATAGATTGGTTACTAATTTGACTGGTTTAATCAATTAATCACTGATTCAGCTGGTATAACATCATAATAATGCGATAATTATATTTAATTTTATATATGATATTACAAATTTTAACAAGTATATATATTTCCAATAATATATATAAAAAAAATCAAATAACCTTTTACCCCAATTTTTTTGTTACTTTCTCAAGTTGTTCTTCAAAAAAATATAATTTCATGATTAAAGAATACAAATATATAATTGAAGCCAAAATGACAAATAATGAATTAGTATTCCAATTTTATGGTAATGTCAGAAAACAATCACAACACAAAATTATTTTTAATTGAAGTATTTAGAATTATGGAAAATTAGTGAAAAAAGAAATACTTTTATTTAATTATTGATAAGTTAACTTGATCAATATAATACTAACTAATAATATTCATAATACACAAATAATTAGATATTTAAATAATTTGTTAAGCACTAATCATAAGCAAGACTCAAGTAAAAAAAAAAAAAAAAAATCAAAATAATCCAATATTATTAATTAAAGAATTTGTTTATGAAGTTGAAACGTCTATTTTAATTAAATAAAAAAAAATTATGTGCACATGTGACTAACCGTCCAAAATGCCAATAACATTCGTTTGTCCTTTTCCTTTGTTTCTCTTATTTTCCTTCTTCCTCCTCTTCTTATGTTGATTGTTCATTATCTTATTTTTCTGTTCTTTTCTAAACCCATCAATAGAGCATCCCGATCCAAATAAACCATAAATATGTCAAAAACATCCACATCCATAGCCTACTCTTAAATTCACACTCTATTAATTTTCTTTCGCTATGTTTTCACAAAATCAGACCTGGCGGCTGGTCCAGTCTGATTTTGAAAACACTGGTATTTTGTTTTTTATTCCTATTTTATAAATACATGTTAATTGCATTGAACATTTTCTTAGAAAATACCTAATCATACATGGAGCATACTTAGTACATATTTCAACTTAGAATAAAATGCCTATTAAAATTTAAAATTAGAAATAGAAGGAAAAAATAAGTAGTTGATTATAAATAAAATACACTTGGTGGGAAAATTTACAATGATTTTCCTTGTGAAAAAGAAAGACCTCTTTTTCCTTTTTGATCTTTTTCCTTGCATGAAGATTTCTTGGCAACTTTCTTCACACCACGGGGAACACAAAACAAAAGTTACCTATAATTTCCACTGAAACATTCACAAAATTTCTTCGAATATCACCACCCATTGCAACTTGCGAGTAAACCAAACCAACTACAAGTCAACTGTATTGTACTTAAATAATCAGTCATCCAAACCCTCAATAATTTGTCCTCATTATAACCCTTTCCTTCAAAAATTTCACCTATAAATACCTCCCCAGAACACGCTCAACTTCAACACTCTCACCCTTCTGAGATATTTCCCTTTGATTCACATACTTCTTATCATTTTCCCTGACCAAAATAACCAAATGGAAGCCCAAATTTGGTCTACGTTTAAAGTAATTTGCATAACGTTTCTATCGTTCTGGTTTCTAGCGAAAATCTTCCGACGCAAAAAGCTCAATTCACCGCCCGGCCCGAAACCTTGGCCGATTATTGGGAATCTTAACCTAATAGGCTCTCTGCCCCACCAATCCCTCCACGAATTATCCCAAAAATACGGTCCCTTAATTCAACTCAAATTCGGATCCTTCCCGGTGGTGGTCGGATCCTCCGTCGAGATGGCCAAAATCTTCCTTAAAACAATGGATGTAACCTTTGCATCACGGCCTAAAACTGCCGCCGGAAAATACACAACCTACAATTACTCCGACATAACATGGTCCCCCTACGGGCCGTACTGGAGACAGGCTCGAAAAATGTGTTTAATGGAGCTTTTTAGCACAAAAAGGCTCGAATCGTACGAGTATATTCGGGCCGAGGAAATGAAATCGCTTCTCAAAGAGGTGTTCAAATCCTCGGGGAAACCATTTCCATTGAAGGATTATTTGTCGACTGTGAGCTTGAATGTTATAAGCCGTATGGTTTTGGGGAAGAGGTATTTGGATAAATCGAATCAAAACGCTGTCGTTTCGCCTGAAGAGTTCAAGAAAATGCTTGATGAGTTGTTTTTGTTGAATGGGGTTTTCAATATTGGGGATTTGATTCCGTGGATCAGTTTCTTGGATTTGCAGGGGTATGTGAAGAGGATGAAGACTGTGAGTAAGAAATTTGATAGGTTCTTGGAGCATGTTCTTGATGAACATGAAGAGAGGAGGAAGAAAACAGACGGTTATGTGAGTAGGGATATGGTAGATGTGCTGCTCGAGCTCGCAGAGGATCCGAGCTTGGAGGTCAAACTTGAGAGGCATGGAGTTAAGGCTTTTACTCAGGTACTATTCTGATCTGGCGGAGGTAACTCGTTTGGATGCGTTTATAAGATGTCATTAATGTTTGATTTTTATTTTCATTTTTTAAAAAAAGTTTATAATCTCGCAAAATAAGATATTAAGATTCATAAGCTTTTTTCCTTAAGTAAAAGGGTGCTTGAGTGAATTTATATGCTATTAGAAACATCTTATAAGATAACATGAAATGTTTAAAAATCTTTTGCTCTTTTTCTTTTTTAATAAAAAGAACCAGGTTCTTAAAATGAGATATTATGATGTGATGAGGTCTTTCAGAAAAGAAAATAGAGAATTTTTAAGTTATTTTCAAAATCTTAACGAACTTTTTTAATTTGATCATATTAATTATGAAATTATTATTACTAATATTTTATAAGTTCCAACATTTTATTTTATCAAATACCTTAAGAGCTTAACCTCCAAAAACATCTTATATTATTCAAGAGCTCATAAGATGTTTTAAAAATATGTTTAGCCAAATAAATTTATACCAAACACCTATTAAATTATGACTCTATTTCATTTTTTCGAACTATAAAATTTCCTTTGACCAAGTCCTTGTTGTGATCCTGTTTCACCTATACTTGACTAATAAATAAAAGAAATATAATAGCGCAAGTTTTCAATTTTCTTCTAACACTTAATAATCTTACACTCATTGACAATAATTTAGGATTTGCTTGCCGGCGGAACAGAAAGCTCAGCCGTGACAGTAGAATGGGCAATCTCGGAACTCTTGAAGAGGCCTGAAATATTCAAGAAGGCAACAGAAGAACTTGATCGTGTTATAGGTAAAAATAAGTGGGTTGATGAAAAGGACATGCCTAATCTGCCTTATGTTGAGGCCATTGTTAAAGAAACTATGCGTCTACACCCTGTGGCACCAATGTTAGTCCCTAGACTAGCCCGAGAAGATTGTAAGGTATGTCTAATGCATCCACTTGTAAAAATTGAACTATGCTCATTTGTACACTTTGCTAAATAATTCTTTTTTAGTAATTCCTTACCATCCAACCTAGATATTTTTTCACCTTGCTAAATATGACCTAGTCCCAACCAAATATTCCATCGGAGATCCTACCATATGATAGATAGAGCTAATTACAAGGATATTATAATAGTTGCAGCTGGCATGTACTTAATGCGTGGGCATCTAATTATTAGATTACATGACATTAGTGGATTATGAGTTACTATTACTTATTGATAGTTATTGTAAATAAATTAATGATAATGACGGGAAAGTTACCATCATAAAGTTTAAATATACAATAATAGGTAATAATAGTAGCATTTTAGGAAGTTAGCACTAAGGGGTGTTTGCAACTACTTTTTATAAACACTTATGTAATTATGAGTTGCTAAAAGCTGTTTCTATATATTTGGTTTCACTGCTTTTGTTGTAAGTTCTTTAAAAATAATTAGCAATAAGTTATAATCTCATAAGCAGCTTTGCTGAAAGTTATTTTTCATTAAAATAAATTATTATAATTCCAAACACTACAACTTTTTGTTAACTTACAACAAATTATTTGATGATTTCTAAACACCCAATACTTTTGATCCGATTTTTTCAACTTTCAACAAAAGTAGGTAATTATGTTTTTACATAAACCGTTGCAAACACCACCTAAGACATGCCAAAGAGACCAAGTGCTTTAGTAACAGTAGATATATAATCCAATTTTGTGGGTATATTAGTCATCTCCCTAGTGTAGCCTCATTAAACCAAGATATTTTCGCATTTTTTCTCAGTTTTAGTCGTTGTGTCGTATATATCTCATAGTAACTGAAACAGAAAATTGTAATCCTTTATAAAATATCATTAAATAACATTTGATTTCATGCATCTAATTGAAAATCTCAATGGAATCCATTGAGATAATTAGGCCACACACAACAAGTTGAAAGAAAAACACGTTATGTAGACGGTAAAGCGCAAGTTGATAAAATGTTAAACCACACACAATTTAGACGAAAAAGTCTTTTTCCTGTACCTATAATTTTGAAGAATCATTAGAATCATATATGATATTAACAATCTATTTTATGATATTTTCCATACGTTAAAGGTGGCAGGATATGACATCCAAAAAGGGTCACAAGTGTTGGTCAATGTGTGGACAATTGGAAGGGACCCATCGCTATGGGACAACCCCACTGAATTTTGTCCTGAGAGGTTCGTAGGAAAGGATATTGATGTGAAAGGACAGGATTTCGAGCTTTTGCCATTCGGGTCAGGCCGAAGAATGTGTCCGGGTTACAGTTTGGGCCTGAAGGTGATCCAATCAAGCTTGGCTAACCTTCTGCATGGGTTCAATTGGAAATTGCCGGATAATATGAAGCCCCAAGAATTGAATATGGAGGAGATTTTCGGACTTTCAACTCCAAGAAAGATCCCACTTGTTGTTGTGGTGGAGCCAAGGCTTCCACTCGAGCTTTATTCCATGTGATGATTTTTTTGGCATGTTTTTGAGGTATCTTATTAATGGAATGTAATATAATGGTTTTAATGATGTGTATTTGAATAATCTAAGGTGCTATAGTGGTTAAATGTTTGAATGATTTGATTGGACCATCAAATTTTATGTTAGGGCAATGTATGTGTACTGGTTAATAAAGTATCAGCTCTTTTTGTA
Organism: Handroanthus guayacan; assembly: GCA_014898755.1. Taxonomy (NCBI): domain Eukaryota; kingdom Viridiplantae; phylum Streptophyta; class Magnoliopsida; order Lamiales; family Bignoniaceae; genus Handroanthus; species Handroanthus guayacan. The sequence continues at coordinate 185,780 of JACFYI010003801.1, read as the reverse complement.
TGCTTTCATTTAAATTTTCTATAATACTCTTGTTTTGATATGTTTTGATATGTTATTCTTAAAATGTGTTATTACTATATATTTATTAGATAATTGCAATTTATGTAACAATTTCTATATAATTCACAACTTTCTTAGGAGTTTTTTGGCATACTATATTTAATTGATAATATTAATTTATCACCTTAATAAATTGAAGAAACATACCAATTAGTATTGGATTTGGTAATCTGACATAAAATCTTTACAATATATTGAAATCATTTAGTCATATGCACTGTCGGATGTTTGGCAGGCTTTTCTAATTTGTATCCTTCAAGTTAATGGCGTAAAAACCCCTTTCTTAAAGTACACATCTTTTTAGGGTTATTCCAATTTTAGCAAAATTATGGGAACCTCATAACCCCATAATAATACATCTCCAGTGGTGAAGAAATGTTTATAATAACATAAATAGTATTGAGAGGATATTAACAATGGAAAATCAAATGTGTTACAAGAACTAAGTAGCCTTATCCATTCATGTAACACATATCAACAAGGCCCAAGTGTTACTCTGTACTATCACAATGGCACATAAATCTTTATTTATAACTATTTACACCGTATAACGTGCATAAGATGCCAGTTTTAAATAATATGCTGATCCATTTATTACAAATTTATTACTCTCGTTTCCATTGTCATATGTTTTCAAAATTTTATTGTTGTGGGTTCATGGATGTGAGAATCAATTCGCATAACAAGGGCTTTTTTTTTTCCTTTTTCTTTTCTTTTTTTTTTTTAAAGAGAATTTGACTCTATTTGTTGAAATGACAAGGTGAAACTCTTATAATTTCAGTATTTATGCATCCAAACCCATTAGTTTGTCCTTGTGGTAAGGCCATTTTTCTATCGTATTAAAGTTTTTTTTTCTTAAATTGTAAAGCAAAGTTATTGATAATTTTTTATTATATTAATCTTTGATTGTTATTGATAAATTAATATATTATTCAAATAGTATAGTCATCTCCCTCCCAAAAATATATATTAGTAACTGAAGGAATTTTGCGTTGTAAAATCCATTTATATCAGTTATCTTTAGCTTAGTAAATAAAAAGTGTGATAAAAGAATATTTAATTACCAAATTTCCTTGAAAGGTGAATGTGAAAATTGAAACTAAAATAAATAAGTTGATAAAAACACTAATGCGTATTTTATTTTGTTAAACATACCTATTTTATTCAAAGAGCTGTGTGTTTTCTTAGAGTGTGGCTTTTAGCTAAATCACTTTGAGTGCTATCTTATGGAGCAAATGTTATAGCTCATCGTCACTCGTCAGTATGACAGTGTTGCACATTTGTATATAGTCATATCACAACCTATATATAGAAAGAGTCTAGAATCGAGTTAGTACTGAAAAAGCATACCATGGCATTCTATTTGAGCACTACATTAGCACACAAATCCACAATCTATCAAAAGAGTTCCAAGTCTTTTCAAACTTTCCATTTCCGATTATTGGAGATATGCCTTAATTTGAAAAGAGTTGTTGTATCTTAGGAGACTTTTTGCCAGCGATATTCGAGTACCGCACAGAGACAAATAAAGCCTTAAAAACACTGCTGAAATAATAGGCTTTAACTTAATCAATTTTGCATTTAACATTTTAAGTAGGTTTTCTATTTCCTCTAATTTATGTTATATTTCTATGTTTTATGATAAGTGTTATGTAATTTATGTGCATATGATTTATTCTGTCAATTTTTTTTCCTATTTTAAAGTACATAAATATGGCAATATTTTTCTAAGTAATTAAAAATATCAAAATATTGTGAAAAATTGCCTATTTTTCAAAATACTAACTATAGTTTGTTTTTTAATTATTTTTTGATTTTATAGTTATCGATACTGTCAACTTTTATTACTCACTTTTATTAATAATTTATCAAATTTTTTAAATGAAGATAACTTCCGTGCACCATTGTCCAACACCCTCTTACTATTGAAAACCTGCTTCGAAAAAGTATTTGATAAAGTGACTTTTGTTTTTTATTAGGGCAATTCTGCTCCAACATCTCCATAAGAAGAGTTCAAATAAAATTCTACGCTACCCCTATTTGACAATGTGTGAGAATATTATTATTTGGTGTGAGATGGTAATTTCAAATGTTAAAGTTATAGAAATTTTTTTTTTGTTTTTTTTATTACAAACACCTGTGACCAACTCTGTAATGTTTTGGCCTATGGTTGCAAATACTCTCAATTTCTATTACTAATTTATCAATCTCCTAGTCTCAACCTAAAATATTTGAGATTTTTTTTTTTTTTTGTTTTTTTTTCCTGAAGTTGAGATAGCAGGAAGGAATAATGAAAATTGAACACACACGTTTTCCAAAAAAAAAAAAAAAAGAGAGAGAGAGAGACAGTCTCACTTCAACTTAACTTTATTTTTTTCTTAGTTTTTTTTTTTAAGGACCTTTTTTTCCCTCATAGTTCATTGACTGCTGTTTAGCATTTTTCACATTGATAGACACACTTTCAGACCAGACCGTCAACAATATGTCCATTTTACTTTAATTAACGAATGAAAATGCAATTACAAGAAACACGTTTCAAGACCAGACTTTCATATGTGTCTCCAAATTAATGAATGGACTAATTATCTCACCACATCTTTATCAAAGCACGTACCATAATTTGAGATATTATAACAATACCCGCTACTTTAAGATTATGACTATCTATTTACAATATTTCAGTCACAAAATGAATATAAAAAAACCTTATTAAAGCTGTCATACCTGCATCCTAGTGAAGAATTTATTAGATTTTTAGAAGATATAATTATAATATGTAAGGGGTATTATTTCAGTTTTTTAAACGACATATATTGTTTTTATAACTAAATTAAATTTCAGGGAATATTAAGGTAGTTATAAAAAATTAATGAATTTATATATGAAAGCTCCCAAGAAAATGCCCGGAAAAGTCCTTTGCTACTACTTTTTCTTCGCGCTTATAAGGATTAATAAGGAAAGAAGTGCTTGTAAAAGTGAGCAGCCTTAGTACTATTCACATGTTATATGTCAATTATTTTACTAATTCACACTTCACTGTCAAAAAACATTCTATTCAAGGAAATTTATGGAAAACGTGACTTTATAAATGCGAGATGTGAACGTAGAGATAAGAACTACGAAACTTAGCTCGATAGCTAGATTCACTTAAAAGGAATTTTTCTAATTTGTAGAATTGTTGATTGAGTTAACATCAACTGAAAGAACATATTACCATGAACGGATTTTTCTAATTAATTGGGTTGTCGATTGGCGCAACATTAAATAACTAAAAGACCTAATGTTTATGCCAACAAGAATTTCTCTTGATAGCGATTAAAATATTCATTTAGTATATCAATGCATCAATAAAAATTAAAAAAATAATAATAATCAGCAATTATACTCTATATAAATCTCAGAACCCAACCTACAACAAAAAAGTTGTTTCATAAACCCGGGGGAGTTGAATTAGTGGCCTCTATGATCATGAGACATCCACCTTACAATTAGGATAAGGCATCGTTGGCATAGGTTTGCCCATTTACAAGGAATTATTCTAATCTATCGAATTTTCGATTGACTCAATATTAATTGAACGGCCCAAAACCTAAGCCAACATCGATAATTTAGGAAATAAATTTTTTGTTGTCGAATTGATTCTTTTGTTTCATATTTTAAATATTGAATTCTATAGCAAGAAAAAATTCAAAAATTCAAGATACGAAATTACAAAATTTGATATGCAAAATGAATTTTCTTTAGCAATTATCTCATTAAATTTTGAAATCCAAATATGTATGGTGAATTTATATTTTCCTTTGGATGCCCATAGAAATAAATGAATACTTACATATGCATAAACTTTCCTTTTCCAATTTTACGTGATTAAGTGTTCATGTCAGTGTGACATTATTCGTTTTTGGGAAGATGACAAGTAACGTGTAAATGCTCATATATAAAGTACCAACGAGTGGTTGTTCTCATGGATTGGTTTTCTTTCATTCAAAAGGACATTGAAAGAAGTTAATTTGTTAAATAATTACATGTTCAAAAGTAGATTACTTCCATAAAATATTGATTAGGAATTATTTTTTTGAAAATTATAAGATTTTTCGTTGGGTTCCAAACAAACACGCTCAAATTTTGTTCCAATAATGTTTTACCAAATGAAAGAGTGGAAAGAACTTTTTAAGTTATATCTACTCGATGAGCCTTACCTTAGTAGTAATTATAACAGAGAGGTTATGAGTTTAATTTTTACTCAAATATGTGGGTTTTTTCTGCAACATCAGCTTTAATAATTAATTATTGTATAATAATTGTTGAAGTTTGTCTTGAGATTTTTATTTTATTTAATTTTTGAATATTATTTATATATCGAATAATTCATCATCAAACACTCAATAACTTGTCCTCATTATTACCCTTTTCTTCAAAAAATTTCAACTATAAATACCTCCCCAAAACACACTCAACACTCTTACTCCTCTAAAATATTTCCCCTTAATACACGTACTTCTTTTCATTTTCCCTAGCCAAAATTACCAAATGGAAGCCCAAATTTTGTCTGAATTTAAAGTAATTTTGCGTAGCATTTTTGTCATTCTGGCTCCTCGCCCGACCCAAAACCTTGGCCCATTAATGGGAATCTTAACCTACTAGGCTCTCTTCCCCACCGATCTGTCCACGAATTATCCCAAAAATACGGGCCCTTAATTCAGCTCCAGTTCAGATCCTACCCGGTGGTGGTCGGATCCTCCGTCAAAATGGCCAAAATCTTGCTTAAAACAATGGATGTCATGTTCGCCTCATGGCCTAAGACCGCCGCTGGAAAATGCACAACCTATAATTGCGCTAGCGTAACCTGGTCCCCGCACGGCCCATACTGGAGACAGGCCCGAAAAATATTTTTAATGGAGCTTTTTAGCCCAAAAACGCTTGACTCATACGAGTACATCGCGCCGAGGAAATAAAATCACTTCTCAAAGAGGTGTTCAAATCCTCGGGGAAACCATTTCCATTGAAGGATTATTTGTCGACGGTGAGCATGAATATTATAAGCCGCATGGCTTTGGAGGAGTTATTTGGATGAATCGAATCAAAACACTATCGTTTCCCCTAAGGAGTTTAACAAAATGCTTGATGAATTATTTCCGTTGAATGGGGTTTTCAATACCGGGGATATGATTCCGCGTATCAGTTTCTTGGATTTGCAGGGGTATGTGAAGAGGATGAAGATTCTGAATAAGAAATTTGATAGGTTTTTGGAGCATGTTCTTGATGAACATGAAGAGAGGAGGAAGAATACGAAGGGTTACGTGAATAGGGATATGGTAGATGTGCTGCTTGAGCTCGCAGAGGATCCAAGCTTGGAGGTCAAGCTTCAAAGGCATGCAGTTAAGGCTTTTGCTCGGGTACTATTCTGATCCAGCAAACGTTAACTTGTTTGAGTGAGTTTATAAGATGTTATAAGCGTTTGAAATTCTTTTGAAAAAGAGAGAGAAGAAAAAAAAGGAGGGAAAAAAAAGGAGTTTATAATCTCGTAAAATAATATATTAAGGTTTTATAAACTTTTTTTCTTAAATAAAAGGGTGGTTGAGTGGGTTTATAAGCTATTAGAGATATCTTATAAGATATCATAAAATGTTTGAAAATGTTTGTCTCTTTTTCTTTTTTAATAAATAGAATCGAGTTCTTAAATTAAGATATTATGATGTAATAAGGTCTCTTAGGGAGGGAAGAGAGAGAGAGAGAGAGAGAGAGAGAGAGA
>JACFYI010003801.1:167575-178216 GCA_014898755.1 Handroanthus guayacan | reverse complement strand
CCCCACCCCATTGCCACCCCTAATCATGAAGTTTAAATATATAATAATAGGTAATACTATTAGCATTTTAGGAAGTTGACACTAAGAAAGAAATGTCAAAGAGACCTAGTGCTTTAATAATAGTAGATATATAATCCGATTTTGCGGGCATATTGGTCATCTTCCTAGTACAGTCTCATTAAATCACGATATTTTCACATTTTCCCTTAGTTTTGGTCATCTAAGTGCGATACATATCTCAAAGAGAAAAATGTAACTCTTTATGAAATGACAAGAATATTCTTAAATAATATCTAATTCCACATATTTGATGACAATTCTCAATGGACTCCATTTAATTCAGGTCATACGGGCAAGTTTAAAGCAAAACATGTTGCGTAGATGGTAAATTAAGCGTGATTTGATAAAGTGTGACACATATAATTCAAATGAAAAAAAAAATCTTTTTCTTGTATCTATAGGTGTAAATCATTAAAATAATATATGATATTAATAATTTATTTTATGATATTTTACATATGTCAAAGGTGGCTAGATATGACATTAAAAAAGGGACCCGAGTGTTGGTTAATGTATGGACAATTGGGAGAGACCCATCACTATGGGACAATCCCAATGAATTTTGTCCCGAGAGATTCATAGGTTTAATTGGAAACTGCCGGATAATATGAGGCCGGAACTCGGAAGAGTTGAATATGGAGGAGATTTTTGGGATTTCAACTCCAAGAAAGATCCCGCTTATTGCTGTGGTGGAGCCAAGGCTTCCAATGAGCTTTATTCTATGTGATGACTTTTAGCCTTCTAGGGTATGTTGCTAATGTAATGTGTTGTAATAGTTTTAATGATGTGTATTTGAATAATCTAAGGTGCCTTGGTGGTTAAATGTTTGAATGATTATATTGGACCCTGAAATTTTATGTTAGAGCTATGTATGTGTGCTAGTTAATAAAGTATCAGCTCTTTTTGTATGTTTTCATTTAAATTATATAGAATACCTTCGTTTTGATATGCTTTTATATATTATTCTTAAAATGCATTATTACCATATGTTTATTGATAAGTGCAACTTATGTAACAATCTCTATATAATTCACATCTCACTAGGAGTTATTGATCATATTAATTTATCGCCTTATTAAATTGAAAAAACATACCAATTAGTCTTGGATTTGGTTGGCCTGATATAAAATCTTTAAAACATATTGAAATCATAGAGTCAATGCACAATCAAATGTCTGGTAAGCCTTTAGAATTTGTATCCTTCAAGTTAAAGGCTTAAAAATCCCTTCATATCTTTTTAGGGATATTGCAATTTTAGGATAATTTGTATATCATAACCCCATAATAATACATCTCAAGATAACAAAAATAGTATTGAGAGGATATTAACAATGGAAAATCAAATGTGTAACAAGAATCTTATCAATCCATGTAACACATATCAACATGTCCCTAGCGTTACTTTATAGTATCACTACAAGAAAAAATAGCAAAAGTGACAAAAATTGAGTGGCAATATAAAAATCATCACTAATTCTACATAAATAGTGACAAAAAATCAAATTTTGTCATAAAAAAAGATTTTAAATAAACTTAATAGTGACAACAATGTGTTTATATTGTCACCATAGACAATTAGTGACAAATGTATAGTGACTACCCAGTGACAATGAAAATCTTGTCACTAAATTATAGTGACAATTTTTTTTGTCACTAGGTAGTCACTATACATGTGTCATTAATTATCTATAGTGACAATTTGAAATACCATCTTTTGTCACTAATGAGCTATATAGTGACAATACTTAAAATATTGTCACCAAATTTACATGATTAGTGACACAATTAAAGTCATTGTCACTTAAGATCTATAATTAATGATAATTTTTATATTGTCACACATTTTTTTGTCACTCAAAATAGATTTTTTTGTAGTGTATTACCATAGAACGTACATAAGATGTAGTTTTAAATAATTATTATTTTGGTCCATTTATTGCAAATTTATTACTCTAGTTTCAATTTTCATTTGTTCTCAAAATTCTATTTCTGAGGGTTCATGAATGTGAGAATCAATTGGATAACGAGTTTTTTCTTAGAGAATTTGGCTCTATTTGTTCAAGTGATGGGGCAAAACTCCTATAATCTCAGCAGTTATGCGTCCAAACCCATTACTTGACCTTGTGGTGGGGCCATTTTCCTATCGTATTAAGTAATTTTTTATTGTAAAATAAATTGTTGATGATTTTTTCATTTATTAATCTTTAATTGTTGTTGATAAATTAATATATTGTTTAAATAGTGTAGTTGTTCCCCTCGCACCCCCCAACAAAAATATATACTAATAAATATAAGGTGTGATAAAAAGAACATCCAATTACCAAAATTCATCAAAAGATGGATGAAAAATTGAAGCTAAAGTAAATGAGTTGATTAAGACACCGATATTTTATTTTGTTAAATGTAAGTACTATTTTATCCAAAAAGTTGTGTGTTTTCTTAAAATGTAGCTTTTAGCTAAATCACTTTTAGTGGTATCTTACGAAGCAAATGTTATAACTCGTCATCAGTATTGCATCTGTGTATATATTCAAATCACAACTTATATATAAGAAAAGCCTAGAATTGACTCGGTCTCGAAAAAGCATATTATGGCATTCTATTCGAGCACTACACTAGCACACAAATCCACAATCTATTAAAAGACGAGCTACAAGTGATGTTAAGTTCGCCTTTTTTTTATTATTGGAATATCACCTTAATCGGATAAGAGTCGTTGTGCTTTTAGCCAATGATCTTCGAGCATCGTAGAAAAGCAAATAAAGCCTTAAACATACTATTGAAACAAAATGCTTCGACTTAATCAATTTTGCACTTAACATTTCAAGTAAGTTTTCTATTTCCTCCAGTTTATGTTATATTTCTATGTTTCATGATAAGTGTTATGCGATTTATGTACATATGATTTATTCTATCATTTTTTTTTCTATTTTAAAGTACACAAATATTAATCTGTGACAATATTTTTCTAGCAAATAGTAATTAAAAATATCAAAACATTGTGAAAAATTTCTTATATTTCAAAATACTAACTATAGTTTGTTTTTTTAATCATTTTTTGATTTTCCAATTTTCAATACTCTCAACTTTTATTATTGACTCTTACTAATAATTTATCAACTTTTTTAAATGAAAATAACTTCTGCGCATCATTGTCAAACACCCTCTTACTATCAAAAAATTGCCTTGAAAAAGTATGTGGTAAAGTGACTCTTGTTTTTCATTACGGCAATTCTGCTCAAACATTTTCATAAAAAGAGTTAAATTAAAATTTTGTGTTTCCCTTATTTGACAATGTGTGATAATATTATTACTAGGGGCGAGATAGTAATTTAAAATATTAAAGTTATAGAAAATCTTTCCTTCTTTCTTTTTATTTTTTTATTTTTACAAATACCCATGACCAACTTTGTACTATTCTTGACTTATATAGTTGCAAATATTCTCAATTTCTATTACTAATTTCTCAATCTTCGTATCTCAACCTTAACTTTTAGTTTTTTTTTCTTTTCTTTTTCTTTTTGTGAAATAGACGGGGTAAAATTCATTGTGGTCACAAAGATTTTATATCAATCGCAAAATAGTTCTTGTGTTTTTAGTTTGCTTTAATTTCATCCCTCCAATCACTACCTGGCAATATTTTTCAGCCAAAAATAGTACAATGACCAAATACCCTTGAAATATCATTTCGTAAAACACAAATTAGCCCTCAACTATCCAAAACATGTCTTTTCACCTCTAAACTATTAATTGTTACAAGATTACTCATTAAACCATGCATATCTATACTCATTAAACCATGCATATTTATACAAAGTGCATCTTGAGCTCTATTGGATAAATTTGAACTAGCATCCATTATACACTTGATGCATGTGAATAAAATAGTTAATTTGAACTAGCATTCATTATATACTTAATCTAGACTTGATTTGTGTATATTTGATACGTAGAATATGATCACTATATTCAACTCAAATATACAAATTAAATGATTTAATATAAACAAATAAATCAGTAAGTTAATGATTTTTTATTGTATTGCGAGAGATTATTAATATGAATTAGTATTAAGATATATTTTAGGCATGATACGTGAAAACTTATAATCAAAATAATTACCTATCTGTCTCACACTTTATATAGAGTATAGATAACTATATTTTCATTAATATAAATTTTAATTTTTTTTAATTGAAACAATCATACATGATTCGCTTTTATTCAAGGGAAAAAAATACAGGATTTAATGAAATATATCTATTCAGTTTATGAAATATATACATATATGTCTAAATTAAAATTAAGAGATATATACTTCTTTAACTTTGTCTATAACACTTGAAATTCTTTCATATTTGATAGTCAATAACTACTTTTAATTTAAATATTAAAATTTTAGTGTGTTTTGTACTAATTTATCACTGTAGTTTTTTGAAATTTTTAATTACTTTTTTCTACATTATAAATTAAAAAAATAGTTCATGAAGAATTTTAAATTGAATCCAAGATATAAAATACTCAAAATATATTAGAACATGTATATATTTACATGATATAATGAAGAATTTGTCCTATCATGTCGTTACAAATAATATTTTTGAGGACTATTCTGTAATTAAACGAAAGTTTGGGGATAAAAATAAATTTTACCCAAAATGTAGTTCAAGAGTATTTTGGTCATTTTATTATTTTTGGCTGAAAATTATTGTCAAATAGTTATTAGAGGGATGAAATTAAAGCAAATTAAAAACATAAGAACCACTTTACAATTGGTATGGGGACTAAAATAAATTTTGCCTGAAATTCAAGTAACATGAATGAGTAGTGAAAATCGAATTCATACTTTTTATATAAATAAAATAAAGAGAGATAGTCCCACTTCAACTTAACTTTATTATTCATAGTTCGTTGAGTGCTGTTTAGCCTTTTCACAAGAATGAGACACATTTTCAAACCAGACTGTCAACACCATGTCCATTTTACTATAATTTACCAATGAAAATTGCAACCATAAGAAACGCGTTTGAAGACATTCATACGTGTGTCCAAATTAATGAGTGGACTAATCATCTCACCATGTCTTTCAAGACAATCCCACTATTATTAAATTAATAGACTGTCTATTTATAATATTTTAACCACCCAATGAAAATTCAAAATCTTAAAATTGTCTAACCTGTTGCATCCGAACGAAGCATTTATTAGATTTTTAGAGGATATAATTATAATGCGTAAGGGGTATTATCATAATTTTCAAAACTAAAGATATTGTTTTTTTCATTAAATCAATATTGGGGGAATATTACGGTAAATATCCGTAATTGACGAATTTATATATGAAAGCTTCCAAGAAAGTGCCTAGAAAACAGGAGGATTGGATGCCACCCAATTGGGTGGCAATCCAACACCTACGAGAGGGTGACATGTGTATTTTAAGCTATAAAGAAAAAAGGAAAAAAGGACAAATGAAAAAAATTGAAGACACATGTAGACAAATGAAAAGATTGGTATATGAAAGCTTCCAAGAAAGTGCCTAGAAAACAGGAGGATTGGATCATTGGATGCCACCCATGCTACCAATCCTCCCGTTTTCTAGGCAGTGGCAATCCAACGCCTACGAGAGAGTGACATGTGTATTTTAAGCTATAAAGAAAAAAGAAAAAAAGGACAAATGAAAAAATTGGAGACACATGTAGACAAATGAAAAGATTGGAAGACACTTGTCAAAGACAAATGAAAAAATTGGAGGACACATGTCACAATCATAGGGACTAGCCAGAAAGAAATATGGCTATGAAATAGAGATTAAGTGGAACAGAATTGACTGGATGGTATAGTGGTGGAAATGCTTCTTTCGTTCATATTTTGGACCCTAGCTCTATGGAATAATATGTTATTGCTGAAATACAAAAGGAACAACATAATGAAACACCTTGGAAGGTCTCAAGCCAATCCATTCCATCTTCATTAATAAGAGACCTATATAGAAAAGAAGAGAACAGTTCACTATCATATTTGTCAATTAAGATGGACTTGAATTCAGCTATCAAAATGTCCCTATTTATGAATTCAAATATTGGCTTCATATAGACTAGACTATCCACGGGATTCCAGCTCGTAATTTTTAAAAAGAACTTTGTTTTGCTTAAAGTTACATCTACTCCACAAAATTGTGACATGTGTCATCCAATCTTTTCACTTGTCTCTGGCATGTGTCATCCAATCTTTTCACTTGTCTTTTTGTTCTTTTTTCTTTAGAGTTTAAAATACATATGTCACCCTCTCGTAAGAGTGAATGGCCATCCAATTGGGTGGGTGGCATCGACGATGGACTAACTTGCTGAAGCACGTTAAGATTCCATTAGTACTACTTTTTCTTCGCAGTCAATCATAAGGAAAGGAGTGCGGACAAAAGTTGGCAGCCTCAGTACTATTCTCTTGTTATTCACGAGTATTTAGTACCATGTGCCGAAAAATTCTTTTTCTTTTCTTTTTTTTTTTCATTAAAAAAATATTTTGAAATTTATGTGTCAATTATTTTACTAATTCACACTTTACTGTCACAAAATATTCTATTTACGGAAATTTATTGAAACGTAATTTTATAAATGCAAGATGTTGAACATAGGGATAAGAACTGCGAAACTTAGCTCGATAGCTTGATTTACTTACGAGGAATTTTTCTAATTTATAGAATTGTTGATTGACTTAACATCAACTGAAAGAACCTATTACTATGGAAGTATTTCTCTAATTAATTGGGTTGTCGGTTGGCGTGACATAAATAAATGAAAGACCTAAATTTTGTGCCAACAAGGGTTTCTCTTGATAAGCGATTAAAACATTCTTTTAGTATATCGATACATCAATAATAATAAAAAAAAATTCTCAACAATTATACTATATATACATTGTAGAACAATATTAGAACCTACCCTATGACAAAAATGTAGTTCCATAAACTAGTGAGAGTTAAATTGATGACATCTATGATCAGAAGACATTCACCTTAGAACTAAGACAAGGCCTCGTTGACACATGTTTGCCCATGTGTGAGAAATTATTCTAATCTATCGGATTTTCAATTGACTCAATATTAATTCAGAGACCCAAAATCTAAGTCAACATTGACAAAAATAAATTTGTTATTTGTCGAATTGATTCTTATCTTTCATATTTAGATAATGAATTCTAGCAAGAAAAATTTCAAAAATCCAAGATATTTACGATATTTGACATGCAAAATGAAGTTTCTTTAGCAATTATCTCATTAAACCTATGACTATTTACATGTGCATAAACGTTCCCTTTCCAATTGTACGTGATAAGTGTTCATGTCTGTGTGATATTATTCATTTCGGCCCCAATTTGAGAAGATGATAAGTAACATGTTTAAGTGCTCATATATACAGTACCAACGAGTGGTTGTGCTCATGGATTGGTTCTCTTTCATTCAAAAGGACATTGAAAGAAGTCAATTTGTTAAACAATTATGTGTTCAAAAAGTACATTACTTCTATAAAATATCTATTAGGAGTGATTTTTTTTTCCAAAAATTATAAGATTGTTCATTGTGTTCTGAACAAAGACGCTCAATTTTGTTCCAAAATGTTTTACCCATTGAAAGAGTTGGAAAGAACCTTTTAAGCCGACATATCTAGCCGATGAACACTTACCTTAGTAGTAATTATAACAAAGAGGTTATGAGTTTAATTTTTACTTAAATGTGTGGGGCTTTTTTTTTTTTTTGGGCGACATTGCAGCTTTAATAATTAATTAGTGTATAGTAATTGTTGAGATTTTTCTTGTGATTATTATTTTATTTAATTTTTGAATATTATATATATTGATGTATTGATTATTTCTTTAAAAAATAAATTTGACATGTCTAAAAATTATGTGAGAAGATTGTCACCACGTGAATATTACTGTAGGATCGAAACACGATAAAATCATTATATACTTATCAACTATTAGTAAACGATACTATACTTAAATAATTCATCATCAAACACTCAATAGTTAAACAATTCATCATCAAACACTCAATAATTTGCCCTCATTATTACCCTTTTCTTCAGCAAATTTCACCTATAAATACCTCCCCAAAACACACTCAAATTCACCCCTCTAAAATATTTTCCTTTAATTCACATGCTTCTTTTCATTTTCCCCAGCCAAAATTACCAAATGGAAGCCCAAATTTGGTCTACATTTAAAGTAATTTGCATGGCATTTTTATCCTTCTGGTTCCTAGCAAAAATCTTTCGACGCAAAAAGCTCAATTTACCGCCCGGCCCAAAACCTTGGCCCATTATTGGGAATCTTAACCTAATAGGCTCTCTTCCCCACCGATCTGTCCACGAATTATCCCAAAAATACGGGCCCTTAATTCAACTCCAGTTCGGGTCCTACCCGGTGGTGGTCGGATCCTCCGTCGAGATGGCCAAAATCTTCCTTAAGACAATGGACGTCACGTTTGCCTCACGGCCTAAGACCGCCGCCGGAAATTACATAACCTACAACTACTCTAACATAACTTGGTCCCCCTATGGGCCGTACTGGAGACAGGCCCGAAAAATGTTTTTAATGGAGCTATTTAGCCCAAAAAGGCTCGAATCATACGAGTATATTCGGGCCGAGGAAATAAAGTCACTTCTCAATGTGCTGTTCAAATCCTCGGGAAAACCATTTCCATTGAAGGATTATCTGTCGACTGTGAGCTTGAATATTATAAGCCGCATGGCTTTGGGGAAGAGGTATTTGGATGAATCGGATCAAAACACTATTGTTTCACCCGAGGAGTTTAACAAAATGATTGATGAAGTATTTTTATTGAGTGGGGTTTTCAATATTGGGGATATGATTCCGTGGATCAGTTTCCTGGATTTGCAGGGGTATGTGAAGAGGATGAAGATTCTGAGTAAGAAAATTGATAGGTTTTTGGAGTATGTTCTTAATGAACATGAAGAGAAGAGGAAGAAAACGAAGGATTATGTGAGTGGGGATATGGTCGATGTGCTGCTCGAGCTCGCGGAAGATCCGAGCTTGGAGGTCAAACTTGAGAGGCATGGAGTTAAGGCTTTAACTCTGGTACTATTCTAATCCACTGGAGGCAACTTGTTTGAGTGAGTTTATAAGATGTTATTAGTATTTGAAATTTTTTTGAAAAAGAAAGGAAAAAAACAAACAAAAGAGTTTATAATCTTGTAAAATAAGATATTAAAATTTTATAATTTTTTTTCCTTACATAAAAGTGTGCTTGAGTGGGTTTATAAGCTACTAGAAGTATCTTATAAGATATTATAAAATGTTTGAAATTTCGTAAAATAAGATATTAGATTTTATTATTTTTCTTCTTAAATAAAAGCATACTTGAGTGGGTTTATAAGCTACTAGAAATATCTTATAAGATATTATAAAATGTTTGAAAATCTTTCTCTTTTTCTTTTTTAATAAGAAGAACCAAGTTCTTAAATTAAGATATTATGATGTGATTAGGTCTTTTAGAAAAGAAAATAGAGAGTTCCTAAGTTATTTTTAAAATATTAACAATTTTTTTTTTAATTTAATCATATTAATTGTGAAACTATTATTATTAATATTTTATAAATTCTAATATTTTATTTTATTAAACACTTTAAGAGCTTAACCTCCAAAACCATCTTATATTATTCAGGAGCTAATAAGATGCTTTAAATATGTTAGTGATATAGCTTCTAAGTATTCCTAGCTTATTTTAAGATTTTAATATGTTATAAGTTCCAAATTCTTATTTTATCTAACATTTGAAAAACTAATTTTTAAAAACATCTTATAAGTTTCCAAAGCATCTTATAAAATTTAGGAACTTACAAGGTGTATTCCAAATAAGTTTATTCCAAACACCTATTAAATTATGACTCTATTTCATTTTTTCTGACTTTTGAATTTCTTTTGACCAAGTTCTTGTTGTGATCCTAATTCAACCAGGCTTGACTAATAAATAAAAGAAATATAATACCACAAGTTTTCAATTTTCTCCTAATACTTAATAATCTTGCTCTAATTGACAATAATTCAGGACTTGCTCGCCGGTGGAACAGAGACCTCAGCTGTGACTGTAGAATGGGTGATCTCGAATCTCTTGAAAAAGCCCGAAATTTTCAAGAAGGCAACGGAAGAACTTGATCGTATTGTAGGAAAAAATAAATGGGTTGATGAGAAGGATATACCTAATTTGCCCTACATTAAGGCCATTGTTAAAGAAACTATGCGTCTACACCCTGTGGTACCAATGTTAGTACCTAGACTAGCACGAGAAGATTGTGAGGTATGTCTCATACACCCACTCGCTAAAATTGAATTATGCTCATCTGTATATTTTGCTAACTAACTCTTTCTTAGTAATACTTTACTATCGAACTATATATTTTTTCGCCTTGCTAAAATATGACCCAATCCTGACCAACAGAGATCTTACCATATGATAGATAGGACATTATTACAAAAGTATTATAGTAACTAGCAGCAGACTCAATGTGTGTGCATCTAATGATTAGATCACATAATATTAGTGGATTTAAGTTATCATTACTT
>JACFYI010003801.1:126509-164731 GCA_014898755.1 Handroanthus guayacan | reverse complement strand
AATTGGGCTGGCTGGTATCCAAAGCTTCCACGTATTGTCCTTGCACTATACCAAGCATGCAGTCACCTCAGCCAAGAGAATTCGTGAAGCCAAAAAGGAGCAGCTGGGATTCAAGCTCTCCATTTTTCCACGTGACGTATCATCATCCTGAAGTATTTGTTTCCGTTACCCAATTTGATCTCTGTCTCTTGTGGCTGTCTGCGTTTGTCTCACCCTACCCGAATGTAGTGACTTGTGCGTTTCGTGGTTTTTTTTGTTTTTTTTGTCCTACCTGTCTGCATGTCTGTCACCCATTTTGACTTTTGAATCTTGTGGGTGTCAAACGCTTTGTTGTTAGATCATAATGTTATCGTCGTTGATCTTTAAGTATGTTGAGTGTCTGTGGACAGTGAATGTGGCTTGCTGCTTATTGTTATCGTTGCGACTCAGATTTTGCTATCATCGTAGCATTTTGAAAATTCGTTCACCATGCCAATCCTATGATGATAACCATATGTTGAAGGAGAAGTTCATCAGGAAGTTAAGAGAATGTGATGTCAATTGTCAACTGCCAAGATAATCATATTTTCCAAGTTATGCTGAAGACTATCCATTCCCTTCCCATTCGGAAATCGGAACTAGATATTCTTAGTTGAAGCTTGAAATACAGGTGAAAAGGTAACACAACTATTGTTGATATGGGATAGGAAAGCCAAAGATCAATTGTCTTCTGTTCTTCAAGTAAAAGTACAAGAGCAGAAAAGAAATAATTTTAAGTTGGGACAAACAGTCAATTAAAGAAACGAAAAATGTTTAGGAGCAGAAACAAAAAAATTTTAAGTTGGATGTGGACCGATTTTAACTTTTAGCTTTTGCTGCTTAACTTTAAAGAATTAGAGACAAAAATAACATTCCCTAACACTACAAAATAATCTAATTAAAACTAAAAGTCGAAAGCTTTTCAAAATCAGTTGCAATCAACCCCCATTCACAAGATGCAAGCTCTAGACAATATACCGCTGCTCTATTACATATTTATTGCTCCTCATTTGACTTTTGAGAGGCTTCAAAAATTCCAATTTTGTGTGTACATGGCTGTGAGGATCAATTCCAATAATATTTGCTTTTTTAGAAAATTTGCCTCACTTGAATTTCAAACTTCAGCTTGTCCTTGAAAAATGAAAATTATTCACTTAATTAAAATTATAAAATATAGCAACCTCTAGCCACTAAATGGGGAATAATATAAATTGAGGAACCTTGCTTTTTAACTCTTATCCAAAATAAAATATTTGTGTAGTCCAAATAGATTCATAATCTTTTTTTTAAGAAATAATCGAGTATATTTAATTATACATTAATATTATTATATGAATATATTTTAATAATCAAATACATGAATTAAACATAACTCAAATTCTCTAAAGTATCATTCATTAAATAAAATACTACTATTCAATGAACGAACATCCACACACTTAGATTGGACTCGAATCTACACCTTCCATATGGAAAAGGGAAAGTGGTGTCACCTTCCATATAGAATCAGAGACGATATTCTAGCCGAGGTACAAACCATGATGCGAAAAGTCCTTCTCCCAACGCCGTCAAATTTAACGGCGGCACTTAACCTCCCAATTTTTCGCCGTCACTCCGGTAGAAATTTTCAACACACTTTGTCGCGCTTTTTCTCCGACGCGCCGCCGCTAACCCGAGTTTCCGAGTTGCCACGCGTTGACTCATTGGTCGACGGCTGCGACTACAAGCACTGGCTTGTGGTCATGCAACCCCCTGAAAATTACCCTCAAAGAGATGAAATCATTCAGCGGTACATTGCCACTCTGGCTATGGCTCTTGGAAGGTAATCACTGCAATTGTTTAATGAAATGATATATTGGATTTTAGCTGTTTAATGTTATGCGATATTCTTTGCAGTGAAAAGGCGGCCATGGAGTCTATATACTCAGTTTCAACCAAGTATTATTATGCATTCGGCTGTGTAATTACTGAAAATTTGACTCCCAAGATTAAATGTAATTTTTGTGTCGCTCGAATTTTACTTACAAAATTGTTATTTTGGCATTTTTCTTGAACATGTGTATTTCTTTGGTAAAATTTAATATTATGTTCTGCTTTTGCAGCACTTCCTGGTGTAAAATGGGTTTTGCCAGATTCTTACTTGTCTACGGAAGAAAGTGGTTATGGAGGTATTGTTTTTACATACCAATGTCATATGTTTGAGCTGTTTGTGATAGTTTTCTTGCGTCTACCATTCATATCTCTGTAATCTGACATGAATGGTCTTTGGAAAAATTAAATACTGGATAACAAATTCTGAATATTCTATGCATAGAATATAGAAAAATGCAGGATGCAAGTTCTAGAAATGGGATCAGGTATTAGCTGCTTAGTCTGCGCCCTGTTAATTTTTCCTTATGTACTATGAAACGTAGGGATGCAAAGTAGTACAAACCTAGCCAGCTTGAAAAGTGTTCGAGCTCTAATTCGAACTCATAGAACCTGGCTTTTATAAATTTCTAGAGAACTCGAACCAAATGATTGTTGTTTGTAGGATTGCGATCCGCGCAATGGCTCGTCTTTTTTCAAAAAATATATATATATATGATTTAGATACTAAAATATTTGTAAAATAATCATGTTTTTCGAGCTCGAGTTATAGTCAATGACTTGAACACAATAAATTAATCAACCTCGTGGTCATATTTGACCCGAACGCTCGAACAAAAATTGTAGCTGAACAGGCCAAGCTTGAGCCTGGAAAAATGGTAAGCCTAGGATCTGCCCGGATCATATTTGTCCATGGTTTTAGCTTGTTGATTGTTGTGATCATTGTGTTTCAGATGAAGCATAACCTAGACCTGTTTCTTCTTCAGGTGAACCATATATTAATGGAAAAGTTGTTCCTTATGACGAGAAATATCATGCAGACTGGTGGCGTGATGACTATGGCAAGGACAGTACGGAAATATCGAGTTCAAGGAAGCCTAGAAGGAGAATAAGAGGTTCAAAGAAATTCCCATGCAACAAGTGATGACAAGTAATTTTGTCATTTGGCCTTATTGTTTGACAAGGGAGAAAATGTGGTCTCAATTGTCAAAGTTGCCAAATTATGATCCCACAATAATCAGAAAACTAAGCTAGTTATATTTTCCAAGCCCTAAAGTCCAAGAACTTCTAGATGATAAGCCACTCTATTTCCATTGGAAACTAGATATTCTTAGTTGAAACTTGAAATTGTAATGATGAGCGACATGTTGGTAAGTTGTTACAATCGCACTTTTGGGAGCCATGAATTTCATAATCGAAAGAAAAATACGTCTCTTATTAACTGTACTTCCAAAATTTCATAGGTTTGATTACATTGCCCGTGCTTGCTGTCCCAGATTTAGTTTATCCTTAATTTTAACAGTTTAGACTTGAGATTACTGTATGTTACAGTTATGTCTGTTAATGAAACAAGTCTGTCGAGAAGAGACATTCATGTAGAACACAGAGAGAGAGAGAGAGAGGAAAAGGGTATTCGGAGTAAAAAGCCAAAGATCAATTCTGTTCTGTTCTTGGTATAAGCTGATAAGCAGAAATACAAGAGAAAGAAAGAAAGAATTTTTAGATTTTGTCAAAAACAAAGGGAAGTGTGGAGTGACAAATAAAAAACTAAAGCACAAAATGTACATTTGATCAAAACTTGTTCTTCCTACTGATATGTCCCTTTGTTCCTTGGAGATTTCATTTCATTCCTTAAGGTTTTATGCAGAGCTGTATCTGAATGGACAGCACGAGACCTGAGCCGATGCTTATATCTGTAACCTTTTCTTCGCTGATTGTATCCACCTTTTTTGTTTGCTTCTTTACTATCTTGATTTTTATTTTCCTTCAACATAGCTTCATTTTCTTTATGTCCAGTTAATTTTGTATCAATTTTCCCTTCTGCAGGTGCAATGTAAATGAAGGGTCCAGCTGGAATATCTTTAAACTCCAAGATAGGCTCCAAAATTTTGACCACATGGTTCATGTTTGGCCTGCATTTTGGGTAGTGGCTCAGGCACTGAAGGGCCAATTGGGCCACTTTCTTGGCCCCTTCAGTTGAGTATTGACCCTCAAGTCTCGGATCCATTATTCTGTCGAGCTTGTGGTGATCCTTCAGATATGGCTTTGCCCATTCAACCAGGATTTGCTCTCTAGCTGGGCGTTTCTTGTCCACGGCGCGTTTGCCTGTGAGTAATTCTAGTAGAACCACTCCAAAGCTATATACATCATTCTTTGTTGTCAAGTGACCTGAAAGAAGTAAGTTTCCAAGACTCTCAGATACATAATTCATCATATCATGGTTTATTGTTTGAAAGGATGTAGAATAGGAAAACCAAGTAGTTTTTTGTACCTGTCATAACATATTCAGGAGCAGCATATCCATGGGTTCCCATGACACGGGTCGATACATGTGTGTCATCTCCCTCTGGGCCATCCTTTGCTAGCCCGAAATCAGAAAGCTTAGCATTATAGTCCTATAAAGTGAATTAATGATGTCAGACTTTATGTGCTAGATTCTTGAACTAAGGAAACTATGGATGGACAAAGCAGGCTGCAAGGACGATTTGCCTTTGGTACTAACGTAAACAACCTATGAGAATGAACGAGAGGAACTTACCGCATCAAGTAGGATGTTTGAAGTCTTGAAATCGCGATATATCACAGGTTTTTGTTCTCCATGAAGAAAAGCTAGGCCCTTTGCCGCATCAACTGCAATCTTCATTCTTTTCAACCATGGCAATGAACTGGTGTATCCTGAAATAATCACCACCCGTTAAATAAAAATTAGTCCCTCTTTATGTAGGACCAATATTTAGTACTAAGCATCCGTTAGAAACATAGGACTAAATGCTTACTTCTGAACAAGTGATATTCTAAGCTGCCTCTAGCCATGTATTCATAAACAAGAAGCCTATGTTCATCCTCACAACAGTACCCTATCAACTTCACAAGATTGGGGTGCCTCAATTGCCCAAGAAGCACTACTTCAGTCTAATAGTTTGAAAAACAAAAATGTTAGTTAAGATGAAACTTAGAAAAGCGGAAAAGAGAATACATAACAACTGATGTGAATAATTCTCACCAGCCACTCCCTATGGCCCTGATCACCATCCAAATCAAGCAACTTGACAGCAACGGGCTGAGCCTCCAATCCGGGCCGACACTTATCATCGACGAACCCCTTGTGGACTGGTCCGAACCCACCTTCGCCAAGAAAATTGCTTGATGAGAAGTTATTTGTGATCACTTTTAGTTCTTGCAGAGTGAAAATATGAAGATTTGAAGCAAACTTTGAACTCGAGAGATCACTAGCACAAAGGGATGAGCCCGGATCACTTATATCAGAGAGTGATATTCTTGAGTTTGAATTTTGTATAGAAATTTGACTTCTTGAATCCATATTTTGGCTCTTGGCCTTGAAACACGAAGGAAAGATTGATCTCCATTTCATCTTCTTGTTGATTGCCATTTTGTATTACAGCTTTTGAAACTGCAAAAGGTATACTAAGTTGAAGAGATTTATATGTGTGTGTGTATAAATTTGATGGAGGGTTTTATACTAGTCTACGGAGTGATCATGGGAAAATGTCTTGTTTGTTTTTCTTTTCTGCTGAAATCATTAAGACCTAGAAGGGAGATGGTTCTTTTTTTCTCCTTTATTTTTGTTTTTGTTTTTTTTGTGTGTGTGGCTTCGGATGAGCAGATATATATTGAGCAGAAAATGGAGGTCTTGCCTTGACTTGGAAATTACTTTAGTGAAGAACTACTTTGGAAGGAGGAAAAAAGGGGTGTGAATATTTGTGTTGCACTGTTTCAACTGAGGCTGCTCATTTTGGCCTCTAAGTTTCCATGTAATTTCAGACAACTGTGTTTCAGGTTTCGGGATCTTACGTTGTTTATATGTACCTTTTCCCAGACTATATATATATATGTATACATTTATATATTTTTCCCATATTGTTTTTTTACCATGATGCAACAGACCATCAGGATCTATTTTTCTGAAAATATATGTAAATATATTTTAGAGTAAATAGCATTAAACCCCCCAACCTATAGGGTCTGTTGCACTTTACCCCCAATCTTTTGCAAATGTGCGATTAACCCCCCAACGTATGAAAAATGTGCACTTTGCCCCATTTAATGGATTCCGTTAGAATATTCCGTGAATATTCTGTTTTTTTACTGTTGACCCCTCTATGATTAAACGGAATATTCTAACGGAATCCGTTAAATGGGGCAAAGTGCACATTTTTCATACGTTGGGGGGTTAATCGCACATTTGCAAAAGATAGGGGGTAAAGTGCAACAGACCCTATAGGTTGGGGGGTTTAATGCTATTTACTCTATATTTTATATATTTATTTTTTGGAATAATTACCTCAACACTCGTTAAGGTTTGAATATCATTACATTCTCCAAAAAAACTAAACATTACAAATAGACATCCTAAATAAAGGGTTGTAATTATAATATATGCATACGTTTAGAGAGTGCAACTGTAATATGTATATGTTCAGAGAGTATAACTGTAATTATATATTAGGTGAACTATACAGCAATGGATGAAATGATAATTATTCAAATTTTAACAGTATTTCGATAATTATGGTACATTTCATGGGGTGTAGAGGTAATTAAACTTATTTTTTCTCTTTGAACTTTAAGGAACATGGAAACATTATCGACTTCTCAAGGGGCCAGCACTTTCTCAAGCTAGGGCCAAGACATTATCTCCCTTGCAATATTTATACTTCGAACTAAAAATATTTATAAATTTGGACAAAATTGAACTTTCGAGTACGAAAATTTGATTTAAATAGTATATTTGGAATAACAATTATGTAGAACTCCTATGGGACTCTATTTAGCATATACGTGGCATGTCATCTGGATTTGGATAAAAACTTATAGCTCACAAGTGACAACTAACAACATCACGTAAAAACATGCAAACAAGTGATATGTTCTGATACATGCAATAAATGCAACTAATCTTCTGTACTCGAACAACAGACATCCTTGACATCTTGAACACCCCCATCAACTTTTAGGTCATATAGATAAATCTAAGTTACTCGTTTAAAGGATCAAGTTTGATCTCAAGCTAATCGACTTGACTAGAGCAATACCTAGTTATTTGTGTGGAGGATTAATTTTAGTCTCACAATCTTTAGTGAATAAATAAAAATCTAAACAGTGACTATGCTCCAAATTTGAGATCTCGAGAAATTATATCATCCCTTTCATACCCAGTTGATTCAAATAAATTCTTCTAAAGTTTCACATTCATAATTCAAATCTTTAATGCTTATAAGTTATAAAACTTTATACTTTGAAGTTTTCAGAGATGGTTTTCAAATAATATTATTTTTCTAGTTCAAAAATATAATTTTCCCCTTTGTTCATAAGACTTGAGTACAAGAAAACCAATGACAGTCAAAATAAATTGCAGTCATACAACGGTACAGCTTCACCACTTCATTTCTAATGTACCAAAATTGTAATATATAAATTTTCCCCTATTGAAGAAATTGATCAACCCCTGACATCATAAGTCAAGTCCAGTTTAGCAGCCTAACTTTTTCTTTTCTTTTTTATTTTTCCTTTGCATTTTAATATTTAATAATAAATAATGTCTACTTGTATTTATGTTTCTTTACATACTAATATTTAATATGAGCACTTAATAACTCATAAAAAGAATTGAGTCATTTGTTCAAATTAAATCATCCTGAAAAATGAAGTTGAAGATACAATGTTGAAAGTGCTCTATTTTATCATTTTTAAAATAATTTAGAACTCAATTAAGATGCGTATGGATTTGAATAAAGTGGGAGTTAATTTGATAATTAGTAGAATTAAGGTGGATTAATTGACTAATAATAACCCTTTTCCCTTTTAAGTTCAATGATTTTATGGACTTGGTAGGTAACAAACTCATAGTGGAAAATCTTAATAAGATTTTTTTGGGAGGTGGCTTAAGATGTTTCCCATTGCACCTGAGGAATTCAAATCCACAGGAGCAAAGTCTTGACACTTTTTTTTTTAATTATTATTATTTTTATAAGAAAATCGATGCTATTTTTCAATTATTTTCTGGGCATCCGAACTTGTGTCTAATCTATTTTCCAAATGTGATAAGATTGTATTTATCCCAAAGTTGTCCTAACTTAAATCACAGTCCCGGCTTACCGAGCCAAAATCTAGAAGGCTTTTTCTCTATTTTTTTTATTCTTTTCTTCTTTTCTCTCTCCTCCCCTTCACAAAAGACCCTGTAGTTTCCAGTGAAGGTGACAATTTAATGAAAAAGACAATCACTTACAAGACTAAATTTTTTTTGACAGGTCAATTGTATGAATGATGAATATGTGAGTAATTATTACATTTTTGAGGTTTAACTTTCATATCCAATGAAAATTCCAGAATATCTGGAATAATGATGGTCTAATTGAAATCAAAATGTAGGATAATTATGACAACATCCCTTGTGATTTAGCCGAATTATCAAAACACACCCTGGAACTTAAAAATTGCAATAACACTCCTTGTCGTTAGCTCAACTAATAGATCACTCGTTATAATTTGTGTAGTATTACAATCATGCACTCATATTCCTTAAAAATATAATATATTGACTCAACATCACAAGTAAATCCCCATTCAAGACGTTTACTTCTCTGTTAAGTTTTTCAACAGTTGAATTAACGATGCGATTTTATTGTAATTTTTCATACTATAAAAAAGTTTTTGTAATTAAGCAAAAACTACAAAGGGCGTTGAGATAATCATTCCAAAATAATAGAGAAACAAGATAAGTCTAATGGGATATGAAAAATATTTTCATAATTAAACGAAATTTCAAGACGTTGATGTATCTCAAAAAATAATAGAAAAATAAATAAAATAAGTTAAACAATGTATAATTTTTCTTTTCTTTTCTACTTTTTTTTTTTTTTTTTTGTTTTGCAGGAGATCATCCCTAAATTGATTTGAATTTCCCCGTGGTTTCGAACTCACTCTCGATCTAAAGTTAAGATATCATTTTCAGCTAAGGAGCATCGCTTCTGCTAAGATGACAAGCGCGCGCAACGGATCTGTTAAATGTTGTATAAGTGTCTAAGAATGCTTTAAAAAGGGCGCATGATTGAACATTGATAATTGATGACACTGGAAAAAGATGTGAAGGCAGCACCATAGCACGTGCCAAAATTTGGTTCAATTTGGGGACCCTTCAATGGAAACAACCTGAATTGGAAATACACAGAATGAATATACACACACCAAAAAGAAATAATAAAAAATAAATAAATTAAAGAAAACACATAGACACATGTGGGAGGGTGTGTCATGTGTGTGTTTAGGTGCCAGGTCAGCACGCGTCAGTCATGAGTTATAGACTCATATGTGAAATGACGAGGCTGAAAGAAAGAGCCTCATACGCCGTAGCCAATCCAATAATAGATAATCAGTTCCACTTTTTAAAAAGACAAAAAAAAAAAAAAAAAGATGGGGAAAAAAGACGCATCTTGGATTCCCATTGTCGATAATAGTAATTATGGTGTGCTCAACGTGTGTACTTAAATTTTATTTTTGTAAAATTAAAATTTATATTTATTTTTTGATAATCATAAATATTTCTATTCAGGAAAAAAAATGAAATAGTAAAATAAATATTAAAAAATTATTGAAAAATATTTTGTTATTATTTTTTGTAAGTAGTTTATAACTATCTTTTAAAATAGGATTATTTTTGTCTACTTGTTTAATGACGAACCAAAATAACTATTGTTAATCCTCATATTTTATATATAACTAGAAACTAGGACACTCGATGGGTATGCCTTATTTTATGACATAATTAAAAATTTTATTTATTTTGATAATTATTAAATATAGAATAACATGATTGAAAAATAATTTGAAGACACTAGAGTTGAAAAAAAAAATTATAATTGAGAAAAAGAATGATATAAAAAATAAATGTTAAGAAAGAAAAATTAAAGAAAAATTTTTTGTTATTATTTTCTATAACTACTTTGTCATTATTTATTTGTTTTAGGACTATTTTTGTCCATTTAATATAATAAAAAAAAGTGTCTCTGATCCCCTTGCTTTATATATAGTATAGATATAGAGACTATTTAATCCTTCATCCTATATAGTATAAATTTTGAATTGTCAGAAGAATACCAGGATAGTTTATAAAGAATCTCAAAAAAAAAAAAAAAAAAAAAGAAAGGAGAAAGAAAACTTTTATTTAAAACTAAAAACACCATTTCTTCTTATTTTGGTGTCGATAAAAGTATACATAATGATTAAAATTCGGACAGTCTTAAGGATAGCGTAAGACTCAGAAAGATTTAAGGAAACAATTGACGCCGTCCGTGTAGACTTGAAAGCACAACAACACATTTTTCAGTCAAGTCGTCCTTTGATGACAAACCAACGCATCTAGCCTTTTGTTTGGTGGGGCGTGTCGGAAAAATAAACAGTCTAAAATGGCTTCTCTAAGACACGAACTAAAGAGAAATATACACACTATTGCTAAGAAACTACCTGTTATAACATATTCTAACACGAGGTTCAATTCGTCAGAGAAAATGATAAATGGAGACTAGCTGGATCCCAGAACATGATCCACTTTTATGTCCAATCAGGAAATGAAAATACATAAAATTATCTCAATAACCCTGAAATTGGCTTAATTGCTATAGTAACCTTATACTTTTATCCTGTGTTTGAATCGAGGAATCCAATGTTGAAAACAAGAAAGAAAAAACAAAAACACAATGTCACTTTCTTTGGAGCATGAAAAAAGGATTCAATTTTCCTTCCAAAAATCCTAAATTCAAATATAGAGTTAATTTAGCTGACAATAAATTTAACAAAATAATAAACTATGGTCCAAATAATTACGATTTCAAAAATTACAATAACACAACTATTCTCGATTAGATTTTCAAGAGGTCTTATTATAATTTCCAAAAACAAAGAAATACTATCAATAATTAAACCAAAGCTTAGGGTTGTTGAGAAAATGAGCATAAAAATAAGTGGAACACATAAAGCAGAGGACGATGGCTTCTCGAGACATATATCACACACATGGATATAGAATTTGTTATATATAAGAAATAAATGAATAAAATTTAGCTCAAGAAAACAAGTGTCTGCCCTACCAACCATGAAAAGGAAAGGATAAACCTAAGGGAGGGTGAAGGAGAAGAGACTTATAAAACCAGATTCCCCTCTCTTTTCTTCTCATTATATGGCACAACAAAACAAGTCCAGAATCCCTTGCCTTCTTCTAGGACACATTGCTGATACTTTGATCAAACAACAATGACAAAAATGAGACAGGCAGCGTTTCATAGGGAAAAATGAACTCCCGCAAATTTACACCTGTGATGCCAAGGGAATGGGAACGTATAAGCCACTGGAAGATCGATGCAATTCTACCAAGTTATTCGGTGAAAAGCACAGTGAATGCGTAGTAATACCTCACTGTCCATCGTAGGCAAACAAATAATATTTACATGAAAGAAACCTGCAATTTATTCACATAAGTTAATGTAACGATTGCAACAGCTCTTAAAACATGAAACAAGAATCTTGGGGCTCGTAAATTAACATGGGAAGTAATACAAACCTTCTGATGGACAACATATGGAAGCAGCTGACACAACATTCCACCTTATCTATCTGAAAACCAAGCTGCCGTTTTGTTGCGGTCTTAATTTTTCAACGAGAGATTGGTAGAAGGATTTCAGTGCCTTGAAGTCATTGCCCTGATAACAGTTACAAAAGCACACAAATGAATATGTTTTTTAAGAAGCCTTGTTAAATCCTGCGAAAGTTGATACTTATTTAAAGCTGAAGCACATTCATTTATTAATTGCCATGAATCGGTTGCCACTTTGATTTGCTTTTGTGAAAAAGAATTGAAAGTGATTATGATACCTGCAGCTTTTGACAATACTGCTCTGCCAAGTCTTGAGGGCAATGAACATTTTGAAATTTCGATACAAGATAAACAAGAAAATCGTTGCCAAATTTCTCATACATGACCTTTTGAGCCTGTACTATTTCGCCAAACAAGACCATCTGCCAAAGAAAGCCACAACAAAAAGACTTATATACATAATTAGCCAATTCAACAGAACTGTTCTACTCAGCTAACTGAATTAAACCATCAAAGCTTAACATAAAAGTTCTAGAAAAGTATTAGAGTTGATAAAAATTATGTTCTTCTCTTCAAAGAAGATTCACCATAGAAATCATATTCTTCCACATGAATGGTTCAAAATCACAAAGATTGACGTATTTCACATATCACGTTAAATAAGCAAAATGACAATGTCCAGCTGAGACTAAAATTCCCAAGCATTCCAAATGATATGGCAAAGAGTGTAAAACATAAAAAGCACAAACATAACAATGATATTGCAACATTTTAAGTAATTTTTTCTCAGTACAACTTAATCACTTAAAACCAAAATTTTAGCGTAGGTTACCACCATAGTTGGACCACAAGTCAAGAGTGGGGGTAAAAGACCTGCATTATGCTTGAAAAGGGAAAGAGAAAATGTATGTTGCACCAGCACTCAAGAATGGATGGGAAATTATTTAACATAAAAGGGAGCCAAAAATAAAGACAAAGATATACGCCAATAAAGTTTTATTGTTCAGAGGATTGAACTCACAGTATTTGCATCGCGGAACTCAAAGGATTTGTCTAGCACACTGTATAGACAACATCTCATTGCAAAGGTTTCAATTATGAAACTCCGGAAACCAGGCACCTGAAAAAAATTACACTTTAGTATTCTGGAGATATTGACCACTGCAGTAATGGTACTCCAAGTAAGATACCTTTTCTTCGCCGTAAGGACCAGCACACCAATCTTTGATTAGCCTGATGAATATTTGAACACATGCCTGAAAGATGTAGAAAGCCTCCTTATCAGGCTCATCTCACACTACCTCATGAATAACATATCTTAGAACACAAAACTTTTAAGCATTTCCATGGCATGAAAATTTAGGTGACACACCTTTCTTATGAGGATATCCTTATGATTACAACATGCGTCCAATAACAACTGCATCATCATATTGAAGCACCCAATACTTTTGGGGCATAGGAAAACCGACGAGAGCTCGTGCATAGCAATGACATGCAGAAATGTAAAGAATATTCTCTGAAGCTCTTGTAACTCACGGATTTCCTGAGACAAAAATATATAATTAGATACTAAAGTAACTAAAATAATTTTGCCACTTAAGCAACTAAAGTAACTATATAAACAAGACATACCTCCGCACAGCTGCCTGGTCCCAACTCGATCTCACTCCTCGGGAGAATGCTGAACGCTCTACTCGCAATAACAGGGTATACTTCTTCCAATATGTCACGAACCAACGTACCAAATTTGCAGATAAGCTGGTTAAGCAGTACAAGAAATCCCACCAGTTCCTTGGGCTGCACAACAGCATAGTAAAATTGATGGCATCAACTTTGCAATGTAGACAGTGTGGGTTTGTGTGTCTTTGGGGGGTGGGGGTTGGGGGGTTGACAAATTGAAGATAAATAGCATGACTGTCTTTTAGGACAGCATCACTAATCCAAGGGATGCAACAAAGATCGAAGGTCCATTCCTCGGTACAATCATCACATCAGAAAGGACTTAAATGAAATGTAAAATTAAAGAAAAGCATATGTGTACAGTCAAGTTGACAATATAGTTATCATACGTGAGCAAGCAAAAATAGATATTCTCAAACCCAAGCCTGACACTAAACACAGAATACAAACACATGTATCCCACTTTCTTTTAGCTAGATATTTTACTAGAATGTTGTACAGGTTAATGCAATATGATCAACCAGATAAAAATTATAGAAGCATTCAGCAAAAATAAACACAATAAAGAATTTAAAAAGGTGAAGAAAAAAAGAAAACTATCACTAGCCAGTCATTTCAGAACATATGAATACAAAATCTCAATTGGCTTAATCGCGATACTATTCTACTGAATAGACTAAGTTCAGTAATTAAGGCAACGGAAAAATAAATTGAAAGACAAATCTTCATACCTCACTTTCTGGTAGCAACTCACCCAGCGCCTTAGGAAGATACGGAAATACTGAGGCCCCTAAAGTGTCCACCATACGGTGAATGAATGATGTAACCTAGCAAATTGAAGTACATTCAGAGAGAGTCTGCAATGTAGCAATCATGTGAAAACATCCATAATTTACATGCTTCATGATACACAATTCATACCTTACACCGTAGGGGCTCTACCTTTGGGAAAACCACAAGTATTTGAAGGAGAATATCCAAAGTCTACATCAAGGAATCAAGTAATTAGAATTTTGGGAGATGAATACAGTCACACAACTACCACACAGATATAATATAAAAAATTAAAAAATAGCTCCACAAGCTTCAGCATTTTATCTGCAATTATCTGTTTTCTGTGGCAGCATGAAATTAATATGCACTAAAACAGAGAGGAAGAAGATACAGAGAAAGTGGGAAGGAGAGGAGCAATTGTGGAGAGATGGCCTCTGCCTAAGTGCACATGCACGGGGAGGGAGGGATTGATTGATTGATTGATTGATTGGTTGGTTGGTTGGTTGGGAGAGAAGCGTTGGAGGAAGAAGGGAGCCCGCTGTTTAGTCATGATTAAAACCCAATCAAAACCCCAATTTAAGAATATAAACCTCACATTATTTATCCAACAAACTTGAAATTTACATTACAGCAGTGGAAGAATACTTACTGATGCATATATGGACAGTTAGGGAGAAATAATTCATAGTTAACAAAGGCAAGATCTGAACTAACCTTTTTGAACATGAGGCCTATTTCAGGACGACTAGCAATTACAAGACGCTCGCTGAAGCCCTGGATCATGCATAAAACCATATGTTCAAAGTAAGTACAAATGCAAAGTTGTCAAATTGCAATCTTTCCTTGCAGACTCAAACTAAAAAGGAAATAAGCAAATGACCAGGCTAAGCATAACATCCATTTTAGGTAAATAACAAATAACTGTTCCCAAAAAGGAGACATCCTTTCGCTATTCTGTAATACTGTACATTAAACTTCTTGTATAAAACCAAATAGGCAAAATGAAAGCGCGTGAAATTATGATCATGAAATAAAAAAGGTAACTAAACCAACTAAAATACATAACATGACTTAAGAAACTTGAAAAGTCAAGAAATACCTTGCTAAGAGCATTAATGGCCATAATTATTTGCTGGATATTTTCTATCTGCACAGAAGACTGTTCAGGATTTTGAGATTTGGCATTTAAAAGGGCCACCTCAACCTGCACAAGCGACTAAATATTTAATTCACCTGTGTTCTTGTACCATAAGTCAAGTATAGGAAAATCATTTCGGCAAAGACTCAAATGAAGCCCCATAGTAGTTCCAAGGCACAAATAGAGTTATAGCCAAAATACTTGACCTGCTGACAAAGTGGAGTTAGCAGTGCAGAAAGATATTCAGATTGCTTCTCAAGGGGTACATCCTCTGTCCCAATTAACAAGCCAATTGCCTGTGGAACCAAAAGCACAATCTAAGATGTGGAAGCATCAACTATCTAATTGAATTGAATATTTCTACATAAAAACGACCTCAAAAATGTGACTTCCATCTTCAGATCCTGAAAGCTCCTTTGAGGCACTGCCCGTTCTGGTAAATTGGGCAACTATATCCTGCAGATTCTGATATTTGATATGCATGCAAGGCATCAAAGAGAAATTAGTAAAATGTAGCCAAGGTATATCATTTTAAAGCGTATGCTGCAGAATAAAAAATGGGAAAATTAAGAGGCCAAATTGCTACCTGCAAGATCATCTCGATGTAAGGTACAAGCTTTGCTTTGAGCAGTTTCACAACCCTCATGAAAAGATAACTTGCTCGTCGACTCACATTGACATTTGGATGGTGTACACCTCTCTCATCAAGAAAGGCACGCAGTGCTATTGGAATGTATTGTGTATTTTCAGATACAAACTTGATGTATCTTGTTATTGTGTCCAAATACACAAGTGCAACGAGTCTGTTAGAGTGGCAAGGAAATGTTGTAGATAAAAGCATTGGAACCAATTCTCCCATTACACCACTACCACTCTTCATTACATCATCACTTAATGACTCTCCAAGCGCATAAAATAACGAAAGAGAGGCTTCAACTTCTTCAGCATTTCTATCTTCTGAGGACGAAACAGCACTAGCCAGTGAGTTTCTGATAAATACGTGAGTCAGATCTGGTGCAACACGAGCTATACTGCGGAGCAACACAAATAAATCCTTCCGAAACTCCACCATCCTATCTTCTTCTTCCCTCCCAATATTGTCCAACACATCCAGAGTATGGCGATACATGGGATCAAACTGAATCTGTGCACGGATCACTTCCAAGATTTGGCCCACATGAGACAGCTGTGTCTCTGTCAATGCAGAAATGCTCTTCATTGTGCCAACATAAACTGAGAGAAACTGCACAATGCTGAATGCTGCATCAACCTCACAGTTCTGGATGACATAAAAAACCGATGGCAGAACCTCATTTAGGAGTTCTACTGAAACTCCTTTGCCATCCTCTGAGCTCAAACGCTTGGAACATTCCAAAACTTCAGTTGCATAGCCAGTGAGCAATGAAGCCACACTGGAAACCAGCTCTGAGTCACCATCCCGAGCAACCAACCCAAAAACCCTTCTTATTTGAAGGCTCTGCAGAAGAGCAAGCTTTGATTTGAAATCCATCCTTTTTGAAACAACAGCAAGAACAACGCCAGCTGCAGCAGCTCGGAGCTGATCCAGCAACCCCTCCACCAACATCAGTTCAAACAACAATTGAGTAAATGCATCATTGGCGACCAACCCTATGTCAATCCATGAAATGTACCTCCTCATTGAACTTAAAACAGTAGAACACAACTCAGGGTCTGAATTCCTATACATCGAAACAATATCATACCAGGCCCCAACAATCTGAGGCACACACTGCGCCCTCATCGCATCCTTAATTCTCCCAGACACAGCCACCTCATCCCCACTGCGAGGATAGTCCATGCTAATTAACTCATCATCAAGCGCATTCAAAATCCGACAAAACATATCAACGACCACAGGTCCTTTACTTAAATTTGGCAAGAAATCAACAAAAACAGATGGCCAGATTAACGGATACTCAAAGTAAATCAATGCCACTACAACCTGAGCAAGCTTATTCTTTATAAATGGCGGACTGTCCAATATCCTCACCGAATTAAAATCATTAGCATGAACAGGTTCACAACACGCCATTGAAAACACGGATTTTCTAATAAAAGACTTCTCCTCCGAGGTCATTGATGAGTATTTAAGGCGAATCGCTTCATGAAGGCACTGCAAACTCCAGAACTGAACCTGAACTAGCTTGGAAAAACACAACTTTTCCATACACACGCAACAGATTGATGGGCTCTCCTTAATTTGCTGAATAAAAGCAATGGCTTGTTCTTTTAGCGCCGAATTAACAGCACCAGATTCATCAAAGCTTATTAAAATTGCCTTTTCCAGATCATCCATTACACTCCGGAA
This sequence comes from Handroanthus guayacan, assembly GCA_014898755.1. NCBI lineage: Eukaryota > Viridiplantae > Streptophyta > Magnoliopsida > Lamiales > Bignoniaceae > Handroanthus > Handroanthus guayacan. The sequence goes on along the minus strand of JACFYI010003801.1, from coordinate 147,094 downwards.
AACCCTAAACCCCACAAAAATTAAACAAAAAAATATACAAAAACTCACAAAACCCAGTCTTGTGTCCCAACTTTATGGTGTTCTAATGATGGAAGATTAACAAAACTATTAATTTATCCCCACTTCTTTATCGAATTGATCGAATGAAGAAAACCTCCATACCTTTGATTAAAGAGATTTTGATTTTATTGCTTAGGTCTGAGTAGCAGCAATGGAGTACAAATAGTAAAGCTCTTCTAATCCGATTCCGAATGGGGATTAGGGTTTTTTATAGCTTTGTAATCCGACTCCTAATGGGATTAGGGTTTATAACTTCAGATTAAACGGTGTAATTGCTATATAATTAGGCATATATATAAATATAAAAATAGAAATATTTATATTTGGAGAGAGAAAAGGGATGAGTGGTTTGAAGAGGCAATTGGCTTATATAATAGTTGGAACTGGGAATTGCAGCAGCAACAGAAGACGGTGGCTATTGCAACAGCTCCTATTTTACAGCACCCCACTAACGCAAAAACACAAAAACTCCCCCCTTTTCTTTTTTAAGATTTCAATAAACATGATTATAATGTTTTTTTTCTTTTAATCTTTAACTTATCACTTGTTAAGACCCAATTACTTATGAAAAATCCATTTATTTTAGGGAGCGTATAATCCACTTGTTTAGTTCAGTCCAAATTGTTCAAACGGAATAGGGTTGGATCAAAGTCAATATAAATGTCTCATTTTTACTAAAGTATTCTTAGTATATCTCTTGCTCTTCACTATTTAATGTGCATGCTAGATCGATTGCTTGAAGATGAAGCAATGCATTTTCCAAAGTCATTTGCTCCTCACTATCCAAATGATTAACCAAAGTCCGAGAATTGAGTGATGGTCGTCTATGTTACTTCTTGATGAAATTTGGATATCTTGGCACAAATGACCATATAAGACATTCAAATTTGTCTCATAGAATACAAGTCTAACGGGCCATAACCTTGTCTAGTAGGCTGAGAATTTATTGTCTAGCTGGTAATGTTCCCCTTTCTAACCTCCTCTTTCATGTATTATGTGATGAATTTTTTACCTACTTTACTTAGATGTTTTGACCCATTTAGTAATGCAATATCATTTATCAAAAGAAATGAATTATCTCTTTACTATTCATCATATTTGTTGATGATTTCTTATTATTATATAATTAATCAATTTTGTATATTAACTTAATTGAGTGAGATAAATAAGCTTGAACTTAATCATCATAATTATAATAATCAATTGCGCTGAATCTTCCCAATTTGACAAAACTATAATAGTTTATATTTAAAATGTCAATAGTGTATTATTAATTTGTTAAAAAGTACAGCCATTTTAAAAATACATGAAAGTCCGTGAAAAAGTTGGTATTCAAACGCATAATTATTGCCCTTTTTATGCTTATTCAAGTGATGATTAAAAAAAAAAGCCCAATTTTAGCTTAATTTAATAGACAATTAGTGGACATAATTATGTAATATACGTGGAGGATTGTTTAAACAAATGTGCATAATAATTATTTAGCCAAAATACTTAATCATCTTATTAATTACACCTTATATAAATTGGCATGCATATAATTGCATAATTTGGAATCCAACCCAAATTATTTTGTATATTTTCAAAAAAGGAAAGAAAATTTGAAACTCGCTTCTTATTTATTTATTTTTTTTTTCCCTTGTTATTGAAATGTAACGAAATTCGGCTCATTAGCCAGGCCTTAATGGGTAGAGATAGTTGGCCCTTAAATGTCTTGGGCCGTTACCCTTTGTAAAAGATATGACAGCGCTTGTGCAATTTATCCATACAACTTTTGGACCGAGACTGTTAATGGGTTTCATTTACATCAGCTTATCAAATTAAGTCTCACAATTGGGCGGATTTTGTGGCAGTGAGGCGTTAGTTGATTGGTAAGGTGGATGCCTAATAATCCTAGCGGTCATTAGTTTGATTTTCATAATCAACTACTAAGCTGTTTTTCTATGTATTGATGTATTGTTTGAATATTGTAATCGTTTTTATTCAAGAAAAAATTGTGCAGATTTTGTTATCTGATCACAATATTAAATTTTTTGTGGATAAAATACTTGAGTCATCATGGTAAAATTCGATTACAAAAATTGAATTCGGATTCGGACAACCCTCATTTAATCTAGATTCAGCCTATTAAAAATCATGGATCAAACATACAATCGAATCCAAACTAATTACAAAAGTTTCACCTGAACAATAACAAATAATAATTATATTTCCTCAAAAAAATAATAAATATTATAATATTAAGAAATAAAATATTATGTTATTGAACAAACTACCTCAAAAACATAGATTTTTTATATCGTTGATTGTGGTATCACTTATTTTAGTACAGTCTACAAAATAAAATACACGAGATGCGACTTACGAGAGTAAGTACAAAAAAGCAACCCCAAGGAAGGAATGGACATATGCCTTAATTTTCCGGCGTGCACCTTTTCAAAAGGACTATTCATAATTCTTGCAACTACTTTTCCACATGCGGCCATGCACTCTCAACTACCAAATCAAGAAAATAAGTAGTGTGCCTTTGTTCTTTTTGGTTTTTGTTTTTATAAATTTCATAAAATTTCAAACTCCACATGATTTAGACCCTTTTTTTTTTTTTGTTAGATGTCACTACACAATGCAATAGTTTGGAGAACAAATAAACGCTTTCACCTATAATCAACATGTTGCAAAACTCAAATATATATATATATGTATGTATATATGATATGTAAATAACGATATGTTTATTTTATTTCACACTAAGAGTTGTTTAGTTTCATTTTAAAAAACATATTTTCATGATAGAACCAAAATACTCGTAAGATAATATCTCATGGATTTGGTGCTCCCATGTATTTGAGCATTATCACTAGTATTATTTATAAGATAGCAATATAATCATATACCTGACAAAATCCATTATATTGAGAGTTAGTGATGATGCCTCGCATCGAGACTGGTCAACGACTTGATCCAAAATCAATCATTTTCATTTCTTCATTTGGACAAAATTAACAATGCTCGTGAGACACAAAAAGGCTTAGTCACGTCAAGATATATTTCAGTGAAATATTTTATTTTAAAGAAATATTTTAAAAAGTAAGAAGACAACTGATCGACAAATCAATGCGTCTTATTCAATAATTGTAAAGATTTAGTATGTCTTCCACATTGGGAATCAAAAACCAATTCCAACATCCTTAATCTCCTTGTGCACGCGTTGAAATTAATGCATGAAAGTTACTCGAAAGGTAGGCAAACTAGAGAACATAGACTTGCAAAATCCGTGATTGGTTTTGACTTTAGTTTAATTTGGACTTCTCAGTCTTAGCCTGTAACAATCACAGCCTGCCTTGTCATTTGAATGGTATCCTCTATTTTAAAATAACATTTTATTTTATATTTCTTATCTTAATCATATCGAGTATATTAAGTATTTTTTTATAAAAATATAGAATTTTCGATATTAAATACTTATTTAATGAATGAAACAGATTATAAAACATGAAATAAAATAGAAGATTAGTGCATGTGAACTATTGGAGTTCATATGCCTAACGAAATCACAAAATGTTATTTGTACGCCCGCCATTGGAATAATACAAAACGACGTAGTAGTGTTCCTTTGATAGAAACTGAAGATTTGTTCTCTAGGGAGTTCTTTTGGCACATTCAAAGTATGACTCTTCTTCCTTTATGTTTTAAGGGCTTTCTTCAAATTCAATTTGTATACCAATTGAATTATTATGAGGAAAAAAACTCAATTAATTGAAGGAAGTTAAAATGTTAAATATAAGAATTTGGTTTTCATTCTCTTTTTTTTTTAAATTAAGAATGAAGACATAAAACATTACGAATTGGAATAAAACAAGATTCATTTTTGCATCATATTTAGAAAAAATAATACAGATCGAAAAAAGCAACAAAGTACGATTACTAGTGTCTTGCATTTCGTTCATCCATTATTATTTTTTATATGCTATTATCATGAGAAACACAGTGATTCATCCGGAATTTAATAGTAATTAAACTCACGATATTATTACATTAGTTGAAAAATAGCTTGACTTGATATTCTGTTTTAAATTCATAAATTTACACATGGCATATGTCATTTGATCTGAATCTTACAATATGCATAAATTAACATTCTTTTTTTTTTTTTTAAGTCAATCTATCCTATAATGTGTAGATATTTTTATAATACACAAAAAATGAAAAAATAAAATAAAATGTCACTTAATTTTCCCATTCAATGCTCGGTACTTGGTAGGAACAAATTGAACGGTGAGCTGAGGTAGTAGCCAAGAAACAAGTGTAAGCCATAGTTGCTGACCAGGTGGCATCCCTTGTCCGCTCATCGCCCACCACGTGCTACCTTTATTTATTTATTTACTTTTTTTTTTTTTTTGGTTACGTACACTTAACTTATTTCTACTGGTTTTGCATGAAAACCTCTATTTTTTCACAAAATAAAAAACCAATCATTATCATGATTTTTCTAGAAAAGTTAGGAATTTTAACTGAAGGTCCCCGAACAAGATGGAGATTCATTGTATAAACTGACTAAATAACCCTTATGGCTTCACCTTTTTTTTTTTTGGCTTTTTCTTCTTTTTTTTTTTTCTCTCATTAAATATTATATTTTTTTAAAAGAAGCAGTTTTATTCAACAGATATATCAATATAACAATAAAATTCAATACTAGATATGATAATATATATAAGAATTTTTTTTTAACAAACTATCATATGACAAAAAAAACTCCAAAGCTATCATTCAATAGAAAATTATAACACCAGTGAGAGTCAAACTTGATGTGGCATAGAAATTCGACTTTCACATGGCAGCTCGATATGACCTGATTCGACCGATGTGGACTGCACTTTGGCCATCTAGGATCAGAGAAGGCCCCCTTTCGACCCTCTTGGATGTTCGACCTTCTTATCCGAGGTCATCCCATCAGGAAAATACCGCACTAGTTCCCTCACATCCTTGATCCAGTATCGCTCAACCGAGTGAGATCGAACCTATCTTACCACATGAGATTCATCGACTGACGAGATCGATCATGAGGTCGAATTGCGCCAATATTAAGCATTTATGTCTAAGTCAGAAAAGTGTAACTTGCCCTGATAAACATTAAATGAACCCCATTATCAAAGTCCATTGTCAATGGCAGGCCTCGTCCACTATGGGCTGACCGGCGGTGAATTACAACTGTAGCACGAAAAGTAGTCCTGTTGAGCAAATGACTTATTAGACATTGCTATCATTTTGTCTAGAGATTCAGTCCAAGCTAAAATTGGGGGCAAAAGAGAGTTTTCATCAAGCTCTCTCATTAGCCATGACATCTATAAATATTAGGTTCATTTATGATGTTCACAACTGATATATTAAATACTTCAACCACTCAAAATTTGTCTCCCCAGTTCGATCTCATCTAAAACAAATTACTGACTTAAGCATCGAAGGGTCTTAGCGAGGGACACTCTCCGCAAACCTAACATGCGTTTTATCTTGTAGGTAGACCCCACAACTCTCCGCCAGGTCAATTCGGAGTGCTGAGGTCAATTCGAAGTGCTGATGTCAATTCCAGCTCAATAGCCCCAAAATTCACCTTTATAAACCTGATTATGAGACCTCATTACATATTACTATTGAGGTTGTATTATTTTTTAAAAAAAATAATTTCATTTAATAGATACATCAATACATGAATAACATTCAAGGTACAATAATTAATATAATAAAAATCCTTAGGACTATTATACAACATATCTATACAAAATTGATTAATTGAAAGTTGGGTGAGGGAATAATAGAGGTAACCTAAGTTTCATTTAGTTTAAAGCGAAGCTCATGTTGATCTTGGATTTCAAATAATTCTTTTTACTCTTCATATGACGTGATTTTATGCCTCATTTTCTCACCTATGTCCTTTTCTTTATGTCACTGAATTCCTTAATCGAAACATTAGTAATATATGAAATTGGCCCAGTTAAAAGTTTTAAAATAATTAATAAGAGGCTCCTCTTTTTCATTCGATGGGATATCTTTTATTAAAGTCTCAAAACAATTTATAAAGTACTTCATTTTTCCTAGTGAACTTGTTGAAACACCCCTTACCAATAAAACATCACTAGTAATTATTAGTAGTATGATATAATCTTAAGAAACTGAAATTAATTTTTTTTGCGATAAATTTAAACATTCATATTTATTATATATAAGTTTTTTCAATAAAAAACGTCTTTTATTTTATTTTATTTTATTTTATTTTAATATTATCTCATTTTCTGCTCAATGATTTCATGTGGCTACTAAATTGTGGAATCTTTTTTTTTTCTTTTTTTTTTTTTTGGTTGATGGGTTACTAAATTGCCGAATCTATTTATGTAAATCTTGATAGTTTCTTTTATGAAGATTCAGTGGATTGCTGACATTAATGGCAACTTGTACTTGAGATAACAACGAAACCAAATATCAAGCAATGGGCCCATTCCCCCACTTTAAGCCTAACTTAAGCCTAACTTCCTAAGTATAGAGTAAATTAAATGATATTATTATTAATTTGTTTTTTTGGGATAAACGATACCAAAAAGGTCGATTATAACATGTAACGCCCATAAAGAATTCTTTTTTAATCAACAAGAATAATATTTGTCACCAATTGTGAATTCTAATAAATTATATTGTCTATTAAATAATAGATGAACAATAATATCACATGGATATTATTCTTAATGGTGCTCAACTGAATTAGCAGTGATATACTTTATCCCAAACGTGATTCTTTTAACCTACTTCAGTACCAAAACATATTACATGGGTGATGAAAATCTGATAAAAATTCTTCCACATTTAAATTAAATCTATATTTAATATTTAATGTATTCAAATGAATAAAAAGATTTTAGGAATTTTTGAATCTTCTTTCCGAATCTATGCCCATACACCTATCACTTAAAAGGAACAATTGCTTTCTATCGAGTCAACGGGTATTTGGAGTCTCAAAGCCTTTCATAAGTTTCATTGAACTCTTTCAAACTCTTAGTCCGTGTGTGCTTACCCTTCTAGCATCATCTTCCTCTCGCTTAGTTCTAAGTATAAATAGTGGGACGTAAGCGGAGTAAGTCAATCCAATCTTAGATACTTCTAATCTTTTTTGAGGAAAAGAATCTATAATAGTAATACATACTTGAATTTATTAATTTAATCAAATATTTATGTACTATTGTATGCAATTTCTCAAAAAGTTAGGAAGAACCTACAAAGTTCTCTTATTATTGATTCTTTTTCTATAGGAAGAACCTTCTAAATCAGCTCGAATGAAAAAAACGTTACTTTTTGTACTTATAGCCACGTTCATTTTTTTGGGTGTCATGGCCCACTTTTTTATTAGTTCCCCCAATTTGAGGTCGGTAGCTTGATTGGAATACTAACACATTAAGTCCAAAATTAGGCTAATTTGCCTAACTTTATTCAATCAAATAATTCAACGATTCTCATTAAAAATCAAGACTAGCAATATGTTTCATACTCGATCCAGTATTTCCAGTTTTAACCTGCATCAACATTAATTAATTTCACTTAATCTTAATACACATAAATCAACAAAATAATTTCTATATTTAATTGTAATTAAAATATAAACCATGGTAAGAAAGCTTGTTATGATAACAAAAATAGAATTACACTTTGTATTGTTTTCATTTAATAAATAAATCACGCATGCTATGTGACTTTATTATAATTAAAAAATTTAATTAATGGATACTGATTTTATTATAAGAATATTTTCTTATTTGAAAATTTAATAAAATGCCCAAAATATCTTTAGTTTGGTATATGGACTACAATCTTGGCTAGGTTCATTTTGTAATTTGGCAATTAGCAAAGAAATATTAAGTTAATCCAATGTCAAACCAAATAGAGATTCCTTCTTATCCAAAAAGTAATATATTTTTTAATTACAATTAATATCAACTAATCTCTAAAATAATAATACTAATTAACAAAGGAAGTACGTCATAATCATCCGTATTTTTATAGCTCAACAAATGTTTTTTATTAATAAGTCGATGAGCCATAGTTTAATTGGTAGTTTTATGATTATAAGGTCATGAGTTCGATTTTTCCAGAATGCGTGTGAGTCATTTTATTTACTATATAACAACTTTGTTTGATTTTATATCATATAGTAAATTGATTGGAAATTTTCTTCTTAGTTATTCATTTGGAATATTATTGATTTTTTTTTTTGATAAATTAAACATATATAAAGCGTTGCGGCGCAAATAAAGAGTCAAATACAATGAAGGAGAAGCCACCATGGAATCTTATTAATTTGATATATTGATATTAAGAATTTGATGTATTAATCATTTCCTTAAAAAAAATATTTGTTATTATTATTGAAAACAAAATATATAATAAGTATAAATATATCAAATACGTGATTCCGTGATTTCCGGCACTCTTTGAGGGTATTCCCGTCTTTTGAGTACCCGATTCATGGCCTTCGAGGCAAACCAATTCTCAGAAACTGGAAAAAATCAGAGTACCCAATAAAGAAGAAACTGTTTAAGGTTCTCTCTCTCTAGAATTTCTTCAAAAAATTTCACTGTCTTGACTTTTCATTTTCCTATTTAGTATTTGCCAAATTGCCAAAATTTCTACTATTTGATCTGTGTATATATATGTCTGTACAGATTCTCTGTATTTAGCTCTAAATCGAATAGAATTTCATATTTTTTCTGTTTAATTGTGTGTATAATTCGATAGAATTAACGGAGGGATAAAAAAATTAGGGCTGTCGAGGCATTTGGGTGCTGAAATTTGTTCGAAAAAATTGAAATTATCAATTTATGGCGATTTCGACAATAGCGCTTTACGCCAGTACACCGAGCAGCGTGTGCTCCTCGCCGTACCAGATCAGCTCCCATGCCTCGCATGATTTAGACATCAACGGCCGGTCAAATTCGTCGGCGTCGGCATCACCATCGCATAAGCCTTTGGTTGGTGGTTTGTCGTGCTTGTTTTCCTCGCCGCCGATCAAATCGGCAAGTTATGCAGCTGGAGTCGAGGAGTTGGGTTCCTTGTGGCATGATAGAACCGATGAATTGGGGTCTTCTTTCCGATGCTCTTCGTTAAGCTCGTCTTTCAAACGGGATCAGGCTTATCAGAGTCCAGTGTCCGTGCTTCAAGGCCTGAATCATTCAATTGGGACTGCTTCTCGGAGCCTGCCCATGAGAATTAGTGCGGATTTCAGTCCAGTTAGATCCGGAAGTGGGGGGATTTTTAATGGATTCGTGAGGCATGCGTTGGGTTCGTGTGTGGATTATGATTCGTCGCCATCGGCTTGGGAAAATATGGGCTTAGATTTGTCTTCTTCCTCAACCGGTTTGTTGACGGATGAGCTCACATTTAACATGGAGGATAATTTCGTGGTGTTGGACTTGCCGCCCTATGCTAAAGATTTGCTTTCTGAAGCGCAGTCGAGGCATTTGATTTTTAAGGATGATTTTGTGATCAAGGCATTTTCTGAAGCAGAGAAGGCTCACAGAGGCCAGGTACTTGACATTTTTTCTATTATTATTTCTTTACCTATTGTATGAAATAAACATGATGGCTTCAGGATTGAGAATTCTGATGGTTGTGATCTGTGCAGAAACGGCTAAGTGGGCATCCTTATTTGCAGCATTGCTTGGAAACGGCAATGTTGCTGGCAAACGTTGGCGCCAATTCTACAGTTGTCGCAGCAGGGCTTTTGCACGACACTGTTGACGATTCATTTGTAACTTATGAAAGTATCTCCAGCACATTTAGAAGCGGAGTTGCTGACTTAGTAGAGGGGGTAAGAGAAATTGACTTCATGTATTTTTCCTCTGCTTTGCTGGATTCTTCGGTATAAGACATATTTTTCAGTTATCTATTTGTATTAGTTATTTTCGTTGCTTGCATGACTTTCTTGGCGATTTGTTATGGTAGGTTCACATTTAGAGCGCACATTGACTGTTGATCCATATTTGTGTAATCATCTAGATGTGTCCCAGGATTTTTGATAATGTGAGCATGCAACATTGGACAATTAATTGTGCACAATAATTTTAATGGCTCTTACATCTGAACGAGAATAACTTTGAATGGAATCAAGAAGACTTGTATTTTTAATCTTTTGTTTTTTCCAATTGAAGTTGATTGTTGGAGACGTATATTAAACTCTCGTTGGTTTGCCAGGTGTCTAAGCTGAGCCAATTGAGCAAGCTTGCACGAGAGAATGACACAGCCAGTAAAACGGTCGAGGCAGACAGACTGCATACCATGTTCCTTGCGATGGCTGATGCTAGGGCTGTTCTGATAAAGCTTGCAGATCGATTGCACAATATGTTGACTTTGGATGCATTGCCTTTGATCAAACAACAAAGGTTTGCAAAGGAGACTTTGGAAATATTTGTTCCTCTGGCCAATAGATTAGGGATATCCACCTGGAAGGAGCAGCTAGAAAATCTCTGTTTCAGACATCTTTACCCGGACCATCACCAAGAACTGTCATCAAAGCTTGTGGAGTCTTTTGATGAGGCTGTGATTACTTCTTCTTCGGAGAAGCTACAGCAAGCACTGAAGGCTGGAGGGATTTCTTACAACTCCCTGTCAGGCAGACATAAGAGCTTGTACAGCATATATTCCAAAATGATGAAGTATGTCTGGTTTGTTTTTCTCATCTCTCATGTCATACACAAGCGTGTCTGGATATGCACAGCTATTTTCATGCACTGTATTTATATAAAAATTCGAGACGACCTTGCGCTTAATCATGTATGGTTTTGAGTTCCAAAATTTTTCTTTCATGGTCTTAATCAGCTCAGATGCTTGTTGGCTAATGGGACTTGATGTGTGAGTGAAAATTTGTTTGGGTGATTCAAATATTGGATTTTGGTATCCTAAGAGTCAAGGATATTTGACATGGATATTTGTTTCATAATTTATGACAATACAGGTTTAGAAATACGCTATAATGATCCCACAGCTGCCTTTTGTGTTCTGGCAAGGCTCTTAAGGCTTCAATATTTACTTTGTGGTGGTATTTTGTGTCATAATCTGTTGTGGTTTTACCTTTTGTAGGAAGAAGCTGAATATGGATGAAATTCATGATATTCACGGGTTAAGATTGATTGTTGAGACAGAAGAAGACTGCTATAAAGCTCTAAGAGTTGTCCAGCAGCTATGGCATGAAGTACCAGAGAGGTTCAAGGACTACATAGTTCATCCAAAGTTTAATGGGTATGCTGTAGCTCATAGCAAAAATGCCATTTTATTGTGTTTGCTACATCAACGGCTTATTTTTGACATTACAATTTTCAGGTATCAATCTTTACATACAGTAGTCACAGGTGAGGATATGGTTCCCCTCGAAGTTCAGATCCGAACAAGGGAGATGCATCTGCAGGCTGAGTATGGATTTGCTGCACATTGGAGATACAAAGAAGGAGATTGTAAACATTCTTCCTTTGTCCTTCAGATGGTTGAATGGGCACGTTGGGTCATTTCCTGGCAGTGCGAAGCACTGAGCAAAGACAGTTCATCTGTCAGTTTTGTTAACTCCACGAAGCCACCTTGCACATTCCCGACCCATTCAAAAGATTGCACATTTTCATGCAAACCCCGTTGTGGCTCTGATGGACCCGTCTTTGTTATCATGATCGAGAATGATAAGGTTCGTGCTTGATTTTCTTTTGTATCTTTGGCCAACGATATGTTTTCGTGACTAATGGAGTTTCTATGTTCTGTAACTGATCCATGTCAAATTCCCAAACTTTGTATTTTTATAGTTCCATTGGACTTGCCATTTTTTTCAAAAAGTTCAGTTCACTGGATTTGTAAAGCTGAGTGATATATCTTTCCACATCTGGGACTTGCAGATGTCTGTGCAGGAATTTCCAGCAAACACATCTGTGGTGGACGTGTTGGAGTCTGCTGGTCGATGCAGATGGACTTCGTATGGATTCCCTCTGAAAGAGGAGCTAAGGCCACAACTCAACTACGAACCCGTCAGTGATCCTACCTGCAAACTAAAGATGGGGGATGTGGTGGAGTTAACTCCATCCATACCTGATAAGTCATTGAGTGAGTACCGGGAAGAAATCCAGCGGATGTATGACAAGGGTCTTAACATATCAAGCACGATGCCGTTGGCAGGCGCTTCCCCGGCTAGCTTCAGAAGCTGACCCTTAGTGAATTCATTCTTGGCAATGATGCATATAAAAACATTTGAAAAATAGTTCTTGTACATAAACACGCACTTGTAAAGCACTGCTTTATGCTTATCAAGCGTTTACCCCTCCATCTGGGATTAAAGGCTTTATCATTTCACCTGTCATTTCTCTTTATTTTGTGATTTTACCATAAAATTTGGAGGTGCAGGGAAGAGTTAAAATTCGTAGGTTTGAAGTTGAGATTGCCATAACCAAAATTCATAAAATGCCGTGGGTTTCGGTGAAAAAGACAGCTAATGGCTATAATGATATTGGTTCGAATCATTTTTCATGATGTCCTCCAATCCTGCCAAACTTGGGGATATTTGGTGGGGGATGGCATTTTCACTTTCAATTTGATGTTTTATTTCCTATTTTATGTTTTTAAATTCATGTCATATGTATTGCATTTATTACTAAATATTTTTATAGATACATGGACAAAATTCTAATATAATTGCATTGAGCAAGAACCATGTTTAATGAAAAAGCGTTTGTAAAGGTCAGCACTGAGGCTATCAATAGATACTTGGAACTTTGATTAATCCGATTAGCGTCCACTCCCTATTCGTTTAAAGTATATATTAGTTTAAAATGAAAATTAATTATAATCGATTATTAGTGGTTACAGGCTTGATCCATGTTCTAGATACATATTAATTGGAGATATTCATTCACATACTTGATTTTGGAACTTAATTTTCCATATATATGCTATATATATATATATATATGATGTGAAGGTCAAGTGTAGTTATTTTGGTGACATGTTTCATATATCATACCTAAAATATCTTTTAAGATTAATACACTTTTAATTATTTATATGAAATTATGTGTAAAATTTATGTATATATCAAATTATGTGTATATTTATATTAATTATATGGACCATATTTTAATTATTAAATACATATAAGTTAAATTACATTCGATACATCATATTTAGAAATTTATAATGGGTATTTCATACACCTTATAGAATGCATTTTAGCCCTGTTTTTATGTATTTTAAATAAAATAAATCATATGGTTCACCTAAATTGAATATTAATAAAGTCGTATGGTTCACTAAATTACATCGAATACTCAACGCATTCGAATGTCCGAATGAATACCATGAAGTACAGATACTTCAAAAAAAAAAAAAAAAAAAGACATCTGAATTTGATTTTCGAATAACTATAGTCATATTCAAATATATTCGTATTCTTTAAGAACTGTCAGATAGAAATAAGACAACATACTCACTCTTCTATCCGACGACATGCTCTATTTAATATCCATTTACCTCCCTATTACAACACAAATACATCACAATTAATAATTTAATATGCAGCCGCCAATTGTGCCAAATTTTCAGTCTCGTTGTGAATCTCCGCTCTTGTTTATTGACCTTATTAAATGTCCGTGACTCTCAGATATTGTTTTATAAGTCATTTCGGAAATAATACATGTTGAAATACAAGCAACCATATACTTCCATTGTTACAAATGAAACCCGTACATTTTAGTACAAAGATGGCTGTTGGGAATTGAGACCAGTGTAACAGCTTTTTTGAATTGAGTCACCACAATTCGACTCCACAACTCAAGTCTTGCTTCTCGTGTCTCGGCTTCCTCGAAGATGCTACGATCCCTTCAAAAAAGTTGGTACATATTTGGATTGGAGAAGGCTTCATTTCTCAGGAAGGAGAAAAAACAATGGAGGAGACAGCAAGAGATTATTTAGATGAGATGATCAATCGCAACATGGTTCACCCGAGGATACTAGTATAGCAAAGTTAGAATCACATTCCTAATCTCATAGGTAAGTTGGCATCATATTCATGATCTTCGTGAGATGTCCGTCGAAAAACCAACAGAGAGAAAACATTTTGAGAGCCCAAGGACATATAATATATTTCTCCATCCTTAAATAAACTGCAGTCAAGTTATCTACTTTAACAAATACTGAAAGCTTGCACCATGTTTCGGTTGATGATCTCATTTAAATAACCTCTTGCTACTTCTTCCATTGCTTCTTCTCCTTCCTGCAGAATGATGCCTTCCGCAATCCAAATTTGTACCAACTTTTTTGGAGGGATAATAGCATCTTCCTTGAAGAAGACGAGACACAAGAGGCAAGGCTTAAGTTGTTTGGTTAAATCTTGCTAACTCAATTCTATAACTGCTTATGCACTGGAATCTACCAGCATTTTTAATGTTGTAAAGGTTACAAAACATGAACAGTAACTGATAGATATTACCTAGCAGGACTATGATAATACTACCAAGCAACCATATGGTTCCGTTGCTAGAAAGGAAACTTGCAGATGCTAGTACAAAGATCACCATTGAGAATTGGAATCTGATTATACTGGCAATATTACAGACAAGTTATCTTGGATGTTTACCTCCAAGTTGGAAAGATACTCTCTGAGGGGTGTCTTCGGGCAAATCTTGAGAAGGATTCTGGTTTGGATTGGAATTTGGAATAGCAGCTTCTTCATCCTCCTCTGTTTCTTCAGCTGGTTGGCTATTTTGTTTCTTTGGTATGGCAAGTTGATAATTTGGGCTGATCAAGGTATCCTGCTCTGGAGGCAGTGGGATTCCAGGCCTGGATATTGATTTTGGCAAAGGGACTTTGTTTCTGCTCCTAGCCAACTCCAATAGCACCTGATCAGGGATTTGGTGTGAGAATGTCGACATGCATTATGAAACCACATATTAACATGAACTCCTCAAATTTGAAATTATATGACACACTTCGAAGGGAAAAAGGGAAGGAAAAAACAAATACTATCAGGACGGAATACGATAGGTGAGAACAGTGTAAGTATCACAGTCCAAATTATATTAACAAGTCCAAGGAAGTATTTTTACTCCATTCACAAGTTTGGAGCAACTCCATTGACTAATCAGTTAGTTGAAATAATCCAGATGGGCTGGTGTTGTAATGGATGAAGCGGCACAATAGACAATCTGGATAAATGAAATTTAAGATGGCGATAAAAATAGAACAATTAACGTGTCAAGGAACAACTAGCAAGATTACCTCTCGGGGTGGAGGCTGTGAGAAACTAAAATTGACTTTAGATTGTATTGCAAGCTTCACATCATCGGAATCAATCACAGACTTCCCTCCATGTTCTGAGTAGACCTGTGCATCTGTCAGCACATCTACAACATATCTATACCAAAGTTCTAAAAACTGGTGCACGACTCGGGGTTCATAGTCATCAACGTTCATTGATTTTAACAACTCCTTTACAATCTTTGCATCTTTTGGGATATCATCTTCTCCTCCGGCCTCTGCCATTTCTCACATGCAGGCGTGCAACCAACTGCAACAAATCCCAATTTCAGTTTGTATCTTAATCAATGATCAATATAGAGAATTAGGTCATTTTAAGAGGGAATCATTTGCGAAGCAATATGACCAAAGAAACTAAAACAAACCACCAAACAGAAAACAAGTAAAGACCTAGTTCAATGTGACTTTTGCATACGCAAACTATACATACAAACTTCAGATGGTATTGTTCCAACCAATTCTATTACCGTTCTGTTCAAGAACTTTCCTTGAAACAATGATGATAATGCTACAAAATAGATACCCCAAATAAATTCCACCAGAAACATCACGTGAAACATAATTTACGCAAATCTCCAAAACAGAAGTCCCATATAAACCCCTTGCTGCAGACTAGAATTGTTAGCGTGGCAAGCTTGTGGATAACTCGATTGCTTAATTGCTTAATTTCAACATTACTACAGACATAACAGAAGAACCAAGTAGCAAACATGTCAGCACCTTTATCACCTATTATGAAACTCTCAATCTTGAATAGGTTAAAAAGAAGAATTTACATCTTAATGTTACACCAGAATTAAATAACAAGGAAAAAAGAACGCATAGTCATTGGCATCTCAAAGGACCCTTTTTCATCTGAATCAGGTGATCTTGGAGCTGTATATCACAAAAATACAGTTTCTAATTCCTTCTGAATCTAATGACCCAACATTAAACTTAGACACTTCTTCCAAATTAATTCTTCGCCGAATTACTAAAGATCTCAACTTTTTTCATATCAGTTCAACCACGAAAAACATAGAGAAAAAAATTAAAAACTTTACAGCTACCAAATCTGACTTCTACATCCACGAGTTATCACAGAATAGATCCACAACTTCTAACAAGTAAAAACATAAATTTTTCAGGCTTTTACCTATACTTTCAGCAAAAATCCGCAATCGCAGCTGCCTCTCAAAACCCTAGCCTCCGTGAAATGCTAATACCGCCGCCCACCTCGATGGGCTCACGGTGATCACCGTCAGCAAAGAGAAGTCAAAGAGAGAGGAACTCGGTCTAGGCCTGGCTGGTTTTCGACAATGAAATAGGGATTTTAGTTGGGCCTTTCTATCGAAGCCCATTTACATCGTGATTTACACTGTAGTTGAGAATCTTTTGGCCCATGTAAATTTTCTGCTGGGCCTTCTTTGGAAAATTACTTTTTGTCGCTTAATAAGATTTTAATTTGGGCTTTCCTTGAATACAAATCAAATATTTATTTTCCCATCGTTTTGAGGGTCAAATATCTTGAAATTTGTGACGAAATGAAGAATTAATGGGTATGATGACTAAAAGGTTAAATTTATTTTTTTTTTTTTTTAAAATGAAGCGTCATGAATCAAGAAGCCATGAGTTTGATTTTTACCGAGGAATGTAATTTTTTACCGTATAATAATCTATTGAGAATTTTCTTCATTATTGTATTAATCTTTGATTGTTTCTTAAAAAAAAATATCTACATAATGGACTAAATTTTTGTATATTAGACACGTGTGGTATAGCTTATAAAAGAAAATTCGAGTAAATTATTTTCTTCGAGTAGAAAATTCGAGTAAATTACTTGACATCTAATTCTATTACTTTTGCTTAAACACCTTATTAACAAGTTATTCCAATACATATTGTTGCTATAAATTCAAATTGTAATAAATTATAATCATAATTGATGATGACAATGATGCTTAGACTTGCCTCTAAATATGGAGTTTTAGTCTTATTGAAATAATCTTATCAATACTTTTTTTTTTAAGGAAATTTTATCCTAAAGTAATAGCTCCAGCCTTACATTAAGATATCAAATTTTAGACCAACAAATACAAAAGTGCTTTTTTTTTTTACGCTTTAAATTAATTATTTTAACTTTGATTTTACCTTTTCCTTCTCATTTTTTCAATTAATAAATTTTTTAAATCGAACATAACATAAGAGTGAGAGAAAAACAACACAAAACCCTAGAGGCCTAGACTGGTTTTGACTATTTTTACGTGAAACATGAACTTCAATTTGCCTAGACTATTTTGACGTGCAACTTTTATCCCAGTTTATATCTTACATTCTTTAGAAGCTAGAAACATAATCTCAAATTCACTTTTCTAAACTTTACCTATTATATATTCCCATCTTTAAAATTAAACATTCCACAATCCACGGATAGTGCACCACATATATAACGTAAATAAGCCTCAATTCCATAGATTATAACTCCGAAAATTATTACAACAAAACACATAAATACATTAAAACCCAAATATTAATATTTCAATTTTTTTTTTCTTTTTTTCTTTTTTTCCCCTTTTATCTCCAGAAGAAGTGTTGCACAGAACCCTGCCAAGAAACTACAAACAAAAGCATAACCAAAATCCCAGCAAGTCCCCAAGATGAACTCCCAATCCTCAACATTATCCCACCGTCATTCTCTAAGGAATCAAAGCCAGAAGCTCTTTTCTGAACTCCATTATTGGTGGTTTTAATGGCAACTATCAGTCCCGCCACCACCGCCGGCAGCACTAACCCACCGGAGCTCCATCGTCCTTCAAGGCGGCGCTCACTTTTCCCGCTATCCACGTATAATGGCGAGAGCACAATGGCTGATACCAGAGCTAGCACCATGGCTAATGCCCTTGGTGAGGAATTTAGGCTTGGGTAATGTGAAGAGATTTCCATTTAGATTTGGTTTTCTTGTTATTAATTAATGTTATTTTGTAATAATACTAACAAGAAAACCAACTTGGGGTGATGGTGAAGAATGGAATAAGAGAGGGAGATTGAGGGAGATTTATAGAAGGAAAGAAGGGATAATTAACTCAACATCCCTGAAGTTTGACTTAATTACAAAAATATCTCATGATTTTAAAAATTATAATAATATCCCCAACAATGGGTATAGTTGACAAAAGACTTCATCGAAACTTGTGTAATATTACAACTAGGCCCATAAATAAGAATCTATGTGTAATGTTTCAAATTAATATGTTAAATTTTCTATAAAAGTTTAATTATAATATTACACTGAATCAGTTGAACTGGCAATGAGGGTATTTTCGTTATTTTTCAAATTATGGAGGGATACTATTGTAATTAACTTAAATTTGAGGGAGGGTTAAGATAATTATCCATGGAAGAAAGTGAGATGGGGAAGGAATCTATGTGGAAAGATTGAAATTGGTGAAAGAAAACCGAGTGACAGCCGGCCAAAAAGATGAAAAAGATGAGAAGATTAATTACTGAAGCAGGTGGGGACAAAAAGTAATAAAAGGTAATTTGGGGTTTGAAAGTAAGGTAGATGTAAATTTCTTTTGGTACTTGGAAATGATTAATCTTTTCAAATGGGATTTAGCTGTCAGCTATTTAAACTCCAAGAAACATTTAAATTATACTTTGCCATAGTCACCATGTAGCTGGCTCACTTTAACAGTTTTCATAGATGACTTTGTTAAGGGATGAGTTTGAATCCTTTATTTGAATAGATGTATTTAGTTATTAAATATATATATATATATATATTTTAAGAAAAAATTGATTATAGATTTAATTTACTCGAGCCTCATTTATATTGAGTGATGATTATGGATAAAATATCAATTTTGCATCTAAATCTCATGGTTACTTTGTAAGATATGACTTAATAGAGAATGGATTGGCTCAACATACATTTGGGATGAGGGAGGAGCCCTCACTTAGGATGGACTGGTATTAGTTCATTCTAAAACGGGGCCTTGTAGAATGACAAGAAATGACTATATCATCCTTCAAATGATTTACGAGCTATATTTATCCTTATTGAGGACTATTTTGTCCATTTACCAATAAAAACAAATAAAATAAAAAGAGGACTACTTTGTCCATTTACTCATTATCTTACCCCACCCAAGAAACATGTTGCTTACCCTATCATTATTCATCCCACAATTTATTACATAAGAAATACAAGGGAAAAATATCAAACCTTAATTAACATCATCCTACATTTCATCCCAGACTCAACATCCTATCTTTCTAAGTAAATGGGACTTTGATATGTATCTAATTAAAGAAATAACAAACAAAACCCTATTAAAGTATAGGATTTCAATTGGCTGGGGGCCGGGGAGCTTTAATGACACTTTAAAAGATTTTCACAAACGATTATAATTTTTTTTTTCAAAACAGTGTTTCATTTCCTATTCTGTATATTAAATCATCCATTATAAATATAGAGGGTTATAAATGTAAAATATATACTTTACACGCATTTCATGTAAATAAAATAAGATATGAAATACGAAGTGAAATAAAGGATCCAAAGTGTTTAATAAGTGATCCTCGTTTCTTTTGCAACAAGTGACAATCCCATCCTTATATAATGAATACAACCAATATTATGTATCACAAGTATATATTTGAGAAGTAAATATGAACCTAACTTAAGTAAAAACCAAAGAGACCTTACAATTTATTAACATGAGATGACAATAAAGTTTAAAGGAAGAAGTAGAAAATCCTAAATATGCAGTAACCATACTACCACATTGTATTTATTTATTCTATTAAAGAAAAGGAAAAAATATTGTTCTAGTTCATTATTTATTGACGTTCTTGTATACGGACACTATATATCCCTACATATATCCTTTATTGATTTTTTCCTTATTATCTTCGAAAGTACTTCACTGCCCTTTGGTTTCTGACTCATCGCTCCCAAAGTTCGATGTTTCCGAGTATTGGCTCTTCGTATCCACGCTTGGCACTGTGGAGTTCTGCATAATCAAAACCCAAAATACTATGAAATATACAAAGTATGAATAATACCTTTTGTTTTTCCAAGGTCTTCTAAAATTCTTTCACATGATATATATATATATATATCATGTGTATTGATCCGAACATTAAAGACGGGGATAATTACCTTAGCACCCTTGAGATTTGGGTTAATTACTAGAATACTCCCTAAAATTTGGATAGTTATA
>JACFYI010003801.1:68126-83281 GCA_014898755.1 Handroanthus guayacan | reverse complement strand
AGAACACAATCTCGAATGACATGCATGCCCCTAGCTTTTGGAAAGGGGGACATATTATTAATCCAAAACAAATATTAACCTAAGAAATTTATTTTATGTAAACCGCCACGAAACATAAGCTCAATAATACTGCCCTCAATTTTGTTTCTCTGTTTTTTCAGTATCCCTCAAGCTTAAAATAATTTTCCATTTTAATTACAGTAAATGACAAAGGCGAAGATAAGTTTGTAACTCATACACATGTAGTTCCATGTAGAATATTTCAAAAATAATATTTAAATATATTTTATTTTTTTAAATAAATGAAATATGAAAATAAGAGAATAAAAAAAATTATGGCTATTCAAAAATATTTATGGTGATATAAGAATATTTGCAATCAAAAGATTTGAAAAATCGAACCATTCATCAAATTGGAAAAATTCTTGATTTACGATACACTGATTTCACCGTTGTTTGGTTATAATTTAACGCAATCAAACCATGACGTCTTAACTAGATAATACATATTAATATATTATCAATAGCCTATTAAAATAAAATAAAAAAAAAAACTTATTAATATGAATCTTTAAACTACAAAATATCATTAAAAATAAATATAAAACGTAGAGAGTTTCAAACGAACCAATCAAACTTTAAGTTAACAACTTCATGTTATTACACAATCATCAAAATGTAAGTGTATAAAATCTAATTTGTAAACTATAGATTTTTGGGATTTATAATTATTTGGCAAATGGAAATCATGTTTAGAGCTTAAGAGTTGTGAAATTAGCTTTTTTAATAATAAAAAAAGGCCCAAAAATAAATGATTCTCCTAAATCATGGATTCAACAGTTCCAACTTTTACAAAACTGTAATTTCATTGAATACTTGAACGATCAACGATCAAACTGCTCGATCCAGTTAGAATCGTAAAGCAATTGTAATTATAAAGGATATAATTAAAAGTTCAAAATTCAATATCTAAACTATCTTTTTAAATAGAACAAAAAAACTCTTCCTCTCTCCACATACAAGTTCTCCATTTTAGTATACTGTGAAGATGTTAAAGCATAATATTCTTCAACAAATCCTGATGGCACACTTATTCAAGAATAATGAACAGAATTAATTGAACTTCATTCAATTACGCTTCAAGGTTTCTCTCAACCCATGTTACTTTGCAATACAATAAAACATAAATTGAGACAACTTTCCAATTCCAACTCCCCAAGTTTCAAGTTTGCCAATAAAAGTTATCTCTACGTTTAAGTCGTGCCAGACATACTACCCGAATAATAAATACATAAAAAAAGAAAATGCCAAAGGTTCCACAAGAACCCATAATATTATCCAAAAGACTGTACATAATATATAATTTATCCGTACAAAAAAGACATTCCTTCTATCCATTCCCTCCCATGGCCATGACTCTTTATTTACAACATGGTTGTGCTCATCGGATTTGCAAAGTAATGAACTCGAGAAATCAATTTTGATTTTCTAAACCTGTCACCAACAAGGTTAGCCAGAATGGATGGAGGCTGATGAGTCGAGGTCTTCTCATACATTTTGAGCATAATGATGTGTTTATCCATAATCATTATCTCTAACAATTGCCTGCAGCTCTGCGACCCATCAAATTCAGCAATTAGCAACAAGAAACGCGATAATTAATGAAGTTAACGTAATTAGAGCAAACAAGCTGCACGGCTAATATGAGGGAGCAAGGAACTACGTCTTAGTTATTGTAGAATAGGGATAATTACCACAACAACCACAACAAATGCATGAGGTTTGTCCTAATTGCAATAACACACTCCTCGATGATAGTTCAGCTAATGGAGAGTTTAGAGTATAGATGCAGTTTGGAAAATTCTAAAAACACCCTTCCAGATAGCAAGGGAGTCCTACTGTAATTTTTTGTTATTACCAGCAAAGGGTGTTTGGAATATTATTATAATTAGGTCAAATCTCGAAACGTGTTGCAGTAATTATCCCTGTGAATTTTACCAATGGAACATACACAGGCCAAACCAATAACTTCAATTAAAAATCAGAGGAGAAGCAAATTCTACGAAAGTGCTAATTTCTGGTGAGCCATTTGTACCTATGAGGTTGAGGTGATTGTAAGGGGAAGGAGAAAGTAACAGACTATAATGGTAGTTCCCAATTCGGAAGAGTTTTTATATCCATTGATAACTGAGAAGTTAGCTGCGTACCTGAGGATTTAGACTTTTCATCTGATTTATGATGCCATCCTGTTGATGAAGACAGAAATAAGAAATACTATCATACAAACTGAAAAAAGGAAAAATCTGACAAAATTAAACATGAAACGTGACCAAAAAGATCCCGATAGATGATTAAGCATGAATCCTGAAGGAGTTATATCAGATGCCTATGACCAGTAACCTCATCCATAGAAGGTATAGGAAACTAGAGCAAGAATTTTCTATCCTATAAAAGTATCCAACACAAAGCTGCAATGCAAAAACCCAAAAGAGGATACACTCACGCAACATTTGGTCAATTTGGATTTTTTGAATTAGCAGATTACCTGAGTATATATGGCATACATGCAAGATTATACGATTTTATTCATTTAAAACATAAATAAAAAATTAAAAATAAGCCACAAAAGAGATATGTACCTCTAATATCCCTGGATTTTGCACCACAATACCAAGAACACGGCGTATGAGCCCCTTGTATACAGGTTCATTTATGGTACCATCTCCATTCATCCATGGCAACACGGGCCTACAGATATGAGTATCAGCACAATGGAGTTCAAAATTTTCAACTCTATCAATTTTGGGTGGAGCAACTGCAGAATGTTGATAGCCTGTAATCTTATCCTTGGTCAACACTTCAGTAGGAGGATCAGCATCACCTTCAGGACAATTTAAAATTGTGATTCTATGCACTTCATCAGTATCCATGTTAATCTCATTCTCTAGGGCAGCAACTGTCTTGCTATGATTATCAAGATCAAGAGGCATATGTTCATCCACAGTTTTCTTTTTTTGACGTTTAAGCTGAGTACCAGCACGATCGGGTAAAGAGGTCAAGAAATACTTGGATCGATACAAAGAGTCAACCACACGAACGGAATCATAAGCATTGACCTGTATTTGAGCAGTAAAAATTACAATTCTAGGTCAGATCATCACGCCCCAAGAAACAAGGGGGAAGAGAGAGAGAGAGAGATACCAACTATAGCAAACACTAATAATTTTGATTATGGGGGCTACATCAAAATGTGTAAAAAATGACCAACTATAGTTCATATAATCTGAGCATCATATTGAAGACTCAAAACGTGGGACTTGGGAGAGGCAAAGAAA
This sequence comes from Handroanthus guayacan, assembly GCA_014898755.1. Classification (NCBI taxonomy): domain Eukaryota; kingdom Viridiplantae; phylum Streptophyta; class Magnoliopsida; order Lamiales; family Bignoniaceae; genus Handroanthus; species Handroanthus guayacan. Next base: position 79,946 of record JACFYI010003801.1, on the reverse strand, counting down.
AAGGGGCTATACATTAAGGGTAATGAATGGTCAGAGAAAGAAACCTTTAAAGCTCGTCCAAATGCTCCAAGTACCTCAATCATAAGTTCCAGCATCTTCTCATCTGAAAAGAAAGTTGATGCTCTCATATTAATGGAAACTGTGCAAGATTTACAATCATAAGAACACAAACCTGTACAAAGTACAAAATTAATAGCTGTGTACCCTTAGTGTCCAGAATTTTACAAATTTCTTTCATGCTCAAACCATTGTCACCAGACTTCTGAATGGCTGAATAAAGAGTTCTGAATGAGTGAGGATTAAGCAACGAATCTTTTACTTCATAAGAACATGAAGATATCAGGTATTCAGCATGTCTGGTCATAGCTTCCCACAGTGATTCACTCACATTAAGCGCAGGATGGGCTATTCTCCCAGAATCGAGGATTTCTTTCACATAACCAGCTACATCAGATTGCAATGAACCACAGCTAACATCCAAACCTGATAAAATATTGCTTTGATCTTTTCCACCAAAATGGTCAGGGTTCATCCCTTCTTTAAATGATTCAATAGCAAGTAATCTTGAAATTGATTCACGCTGCAAGCATAACTTTATACCAGGAAAACCTTTCTCTCTGCGAGAGGTTATCTCACCCTCACCAGTAAATGTAGTTTTAGGTTTTTTAGATACTTCGCCACCATCAGGCTCACTACTATCACATTTACGTTTGGAAGTTCTGTTATCTTCTGCCTCTCCAACGCCTTCATCGGGTAAGCATGGGGTAATCGACAGCTCACCTGACGAAACTAGAGCACACAAAGTGAACATTTCACCACATTGCAGATCTGATGGAACATCAACACTCTCTTCCATCAAATCCTTTTCTCTTTCATGAAGCCAGCTAGCAAACTCAGCAGCTCTATTTCCAGTATCAGTGGGAAAAGTGGATGAAGAAAGACTATGCAAGAAGTGCCGTGATAGTGCAAAAGGACTATTAGAGCTACCACCAATCTGCCAAAGGGAGAAAAACATCCTTGCTTAGTAAGTCAATAACAGAACAGAACCTGCAGGATGGCAAAATATATATATATATATATCTATATAGGGCAGAGGAGATTTACAGGACCACCAGATTGAATCCATGATAACAAATGTGTATATAGTTTTTGCAGTAGTGCGCATCTTATAAGTTTGTAAATATTACTAAATATGAAAAATAAGACCTAGATATTGGATAATTTCCATTAACTGCTGGGTATTTTATAAGTGACTCAGGTCATCTTCGCCATAGCCTCATATGATAATAAAGACATCATAGATATTGATCATACAGTTCATCCACACAGGCCTGGGCAACAACCATGAGCAGTACATGAATATTAGCATATATATTACTTACCATAATTTTCTTCTCCCTCAGGTAGTTAAAAGCAGCAAAAAGATCATGCTCAGAATAACGACGTAATGTTTTGGCCAGCAAAGTCGGCACTTCTGGAGCTTTTGAGTTGCTTAGAAAGATCAGCTTAAAGAGCTCCACAGCATTTGCAATTGCAACCGATTCATGCATCCGCCTGCTAACAAATGGAACTTTATTTAAAAGCATCAAATACTTTCTGGGGAGCTGCCGGGAGCTTGATCTTTGACCAGAAGCTTTAGTCCCACCACAATCAAAGTCCTGCCATAAGAAGCTGATGAAATTGACCAGGATAGTAGAAATACAGCACATAAAGTTGTGAAACAAAAAAAAAAACCATTAATGCCTTCAAATCCCGATTGACATACAACAATATACAGAATACAGAGTAAAGACAATGATAACCTGCGTGATATGCCTTATATCTATTCACAAGAAAGATCAATTCCATAGACAAAACACATGTTGGGAGGAACAGGCAGGACATAGATACCATTGCACACACCGAATAGAAGATTTCATTCAAATGCACATATTAAAAGTGGGATACTGTTTCTGGAAGTACACAAGATAAGCAACTTACATCATCATCGCTATTTTCGTGATGTGGAACATTATCTTGCACAGCCGCCAATTTAGCAGTTCTCTTGAATCTCAAAACATCGTCTAGTGCTATCTTGATAATATTCTCATCAAAATCAGCCCATTTTCCAGCTGAAGAAGACAAACTATCTTCTTCAAATGCAGGACATGAGACCATCTGTCCAGGATCTCCATGATTCAACATCTTGTCCTGGTATTTCTCAAGGTATTTCGCATACCGTTCTGCAAGAATATTACATAGCTTCATTACAGCCTTTCTAAAAGGGGCATAACTATTCAACAATGCCATTCTTCTTTTGCAGGTATCAGGAGGCGCTGGAAGATTTGAAATTGATGCCCATTCTACACGGTGAAATTTTGCCCCTAGGGCAGCTCGGTATTTTGCATATTCAATCACCAATTGTCTGCAAGAAATTGATCCATATGAAAACAAACATGCTGAAAACACTTTGAATGGTAAGAAATCCAAATGAACACCACTGCAAATAAATAAATAAATGAAAATAGTCAACTAATAATGAATAGCTGCTATTCACAGACAATCTCCATGGACAAGGTTTATGAGTTACTTAGTATCACCTGTCAGACTCTTCTGTCCAGGAAAACTTTCTCAGTCGGCCTGTGTTCAACCTTGACAAGGCTCGCTTGTGGATAAAGGTATGGAACTCCTCATCTTCTTCAGTTAAGTTTGGCAACTCTGTGCTCTCCATTTTGTCACCATCATTATATTTTGGCAACTTGCAATCATAATCTTCAGATTGTTCCTCAGGAAGTTGGTTATCAGAATCTAATGATGGACCCTCCAGCCTCGATTGTCCATCTACCAGGCTAGCTTTTTCAAGCATTGCGGACTTTCTACCCAAAGATCGTTTTCTTTTACGAGAAGACGTACTACGTTTGCCTTTGTCTGTCTGAAGTTCCTGGCTGTCAGCATCCAAAACTCTCTGAAATCTTGAAAGTCGATGCCGCCTCTTGTCATAATAGACACGAAGCACCTGAAATAACATAAGCAGATTATGTAATTCCTGCAATTGCTGACAATTTATTAGTTGAGGCCCACAGGACTGGAAATTCTTTAAATGCTTTCATTTGATTTGGCTTAAAAGTAGGATTTTTAATATTCAAATTCAAATAATCAGTATATTTGTAAAATTAGTTGCATGGAAGATAACTTCAACATTTTACAGGTACAGGAACATGAAAACTGCATCACAATTTCCAGATTGGAATTAATTTATGATCAGAATTGAGATTTACAAGTGTTTGATTCAGCATACTCAGTTTGCACCTTGAGGTAAAATATGTTGAAAGCTCAACCAAAATCAGCATATTAATATAAAAAGTAAACGTAGACGACACATATCTATTGAGCAATTTCTGGTGAAAAAGCACCATTGACCAAAAAACTAACGAGTTATCCAAGTTAACAAACCTGCTCCAGGGTCAAATTAAGATCCTTAGCAATCCTCTCGCACTCACTAAAGGAAAGCTTTTTGTCTGGGCGATCTTTTGTAACACGTTTGAGAAGTTCCACCCGCTGACTAGCTGTCATTAGCCGGACCGATGCCCATGCTCGGGAATAAAATACCTGAACAAAGTTCAATACCCATTTATCCAAAAAAAAGTTCAATACCCATTTATAGTGGTTGCATTCAAATACACTAGAAAGATGCAGATCAACCTAATGCTATCATGTTTACACTTTCAAATCTATGTTCTTCATTGTAAATATGGATCCTACAATGCCTTGTGACTTGTGAGAAGTTAAAAAATGAGGATACATCTTTCCAGCAAAAGAATGTGATTTATTTCCAACCAATCAAGATTTAAGTAGAAACTAGGTAATCGGCATGGCCATCATAAATCGAACACACACCACTTAAAACTTAGAACACAACAAATGAAAGAAAACTGGTTTTCAACCTTGCCGGACAACATAAATAGAGAAATTCACCAACTCTCCAGAACTATTTTCATTATCCACTTAGACTGCTTGTTGCACTCATATAGCGTGGGTGTCAACAGGAAAATAGAAATTCAGTAGCGAAACAAATCATTCACTTCATTAGCGTTAAAAGATCTTACAAAGTATAACCACATCAGGTTGACCCAATCTGCAGCTGGCTCTAAACTTAGATGTTTAAAAAAGCAAAGCTACAGGAGATCCTGAGCATAACAATGGCAGAAGTGATTAACTTTCTATTATTGTTTGACACAGGCTAAAAAAAGTTAGAAGGCTGTATATAGGGTTGTACTCAAGTGAGCCAAAATATCAAAGAAAAATCACAGTTCCTAGCTAAAGGAATACTATCTCACTTCTGTTTCAAAAGCAGAGACAAAAAGAGGGAAAGGGAAAGAAAGAAAGAAACAAAAAACACTAAGGCGCGCACACACCATAATCCATCAACAGAAAGGGCAAGTAAATCACAGCTGTGCACTGATACAATATTGAAACTGAAATGAGAGAACTCAAAGTAGGCCAAGACCATCGCACCTCATGAACCGCACATCCTGGGAATGCAAGCAAAGCAGCCCTTGATTTAGCTGCAGCATAACAATACTCCAAAGTATTCCAGTATTCATCAACAGCTTTTCTGCTCGAAAGAACAAAATCATGTCTGACTTGAGGACGCAGATCAGGAAAAATGAAACCAGATGATTCAACAGTTGAGGCTGGTTCCTCTATGTAAGGTTTAAGTTCCAATGCATGAGAAAGAGTAGCATGTGGGCTGCTGGTTCCATCTTCTGCGTGGTCCTTACTCACAAGACGAATCAACTGTCCAAAAGCCCCATTTGACACCATTACCATAATTAACTTAGAACACAAATATGAAGCCACATACGGAGAAAATCACTTCTTCCAAGATAGGGAAAATATTGGGAACAAGAAAGAGGAACAGGGAATTTGAATTCACCAATAATTGATGGAGTATTGGTGGCTAGAGATGTGGAGGTTGCCTGTAGTATTCCCATTAGATTCCTTTTGTCATTTCTTTCTAGCTAGCGGTCATAAAAATGAATCATCCAGGTGGAAAACATGAAGTAATTTATTCAAAGGAAGCAAAACTCAAAGCGAATTTAATACTTCACGCTTTCCTGGTAATACTCATGAAAACTAAAATTAACGGTGGGCAAGGGACTTTACAATGCTAGGCATTAGCTGAACATAGAATAGAGATAAGTTAATGAGGCCTCTAGTTAAAATTTTTAATTAAACTAAAAAAGCTTTATCCATCTTGAATATTCTAAAACTAAACCCTGCATAACCTTGCCTCTCTAATACCCCACCCCCTGCTATAACTTGCAGTCAAACAGTGAAGTTTATCCTTCGCTATCCTTTTGAAAAGAATTCTTTGACTCACATCAGTCAAATCATCTAGGCAGATCTACCAAACAGTCTGAAGATCCTCTGGACTTCAAACCAGGCAACCACTTTAGAGGGAATTCTAGATCAGTAACTTCCTCACTTGGAATGCTCAATAAAAACAAGCAGTGGGATTGCAACTGTAACCAAATCTGTATGTCTTGACAAACTAAGCGCAGAAGTCAAACTTTATGTAATAGTAAATATGCAGCATACCTTCAAACGCCGTAATATATCAATTAGCCATGACAATCGTCCAGTTGCTCGAGTATCCATAAGGACCTTGTATTCCTCCATAGGGAGATCACAAAGTAGCAAACCATTTCTACATTTCTCAGCCATATCCTCAAACTTTTGAGCAGAACCTATTACTTGTAAGAACAGCTCAAGTGGCATGGACCTAATGGCCCGATCCAACTCAAATGACTTATAAGTGCTGTGTGGGTTTTTCAAATCATAAGAATGGTTACTAGAGAATAAAGCATCATCCCAACCAGGGGAACTGCTGATCCAACCCCAAAGAAAGATGTGAAGAAGCTTTGTTCGAACCATTTTTGCCTGTACAAACCCATTAGCACGCATCACTTCAGCATGCTCCAACTGGCCATCTAATCTTACACTATTTGGAATTCTCTGCACACTGTCCAATATGGGAACCAATTGGCCCTTCTTCTGCCGAATCATACGAGTATATGATTGCTTCCGCACTTGAATTTCGAAAGACCTCATTTTATCATGAATTTGTGCCAACAATTCGGGTGTCACACTATAAACAGATGGATGGAGGACCACTTCTGTTGTCCTGACACGGCCACAGTTTGTCACACCCGGAACACTGACATGGATGCATTTACAATGTCCTTCTTGCTGAAGTTTGTTCAGACTACGTTCTAAGGTCTTCCTGTCCATCATTGTGTTCTTTTCCTTCTCAAGAGTCTCAAGATGTCTGTGGAGCTCAGGTTTTATGAGGAACTTCTCATCCTTCTCACAAAAATTTTTAGCAAGGATTAATGGCAGAATAAGCCTATTAGCAAACACAATAATAAAAATTGAAGGATGATGAGACAGACCTGCAACATGCTGAGTATACGCTGCTCCCTCTGTAAGCTGGTTGTGTCCATAGTAAGGCGGGGATAGTTGCAATATGATCGACGCCTGGGAGGTGTTACAACAGCAGGAGAGTGTGCTTCGAGCTGATTATTGTTTCTTACAGATTCACTGCCCTGCAGGCATTCCTCATCTCGGACTCCATTCAGTGGCTCAGCATCAGAATTCTGTGGAGTACACTGCAAAAGCAGTATATTAGAACCTTCATCATCAACAGTTGTACCATTAGAAGCCGTCGTGACTGCTGCATCATTTTCCCTTTCATTGTTACTTCTAACATTCCCCACAGAAGTACAAGTATCTAGAACCTGCACAGGCTTAGACAAGTTCTCATCAACGTCAAGATCCACAACAAGTTTATTTGATTCATGGACATCCTGAAAAACTGTTTCTCTTTCGACGGGAGCCATATTGGATGATCCGGGATTGAAGTTACCAGGTGTCCAAACTCGGTAGACCTCGCCTTTATTATGGCTTTCCGGCTGCAAATGCAATCCAAACCTAGAGGTCAATTGTTTAAAATATCGCTTGTGGTACTCCTTAATGCATAGTCCAAGCCTTCTACACACCTGCTTACAACATAAAATTTTTTAAGAGTTACCACTTTACACAGTGTTACAGATCTGGAAAACAAGTTATCACCCCCCAACAGACCATTTACGGAAAATCCATTGCATTTCTAATGCATCCATCATACAAAAATTTGCCACATGCCACCAAGACACAACCAAAATTCTCCAGGTCAACAGTCGAATTTTAATGCTATCATTCTAAAACCTAGGAACTATCCACTACACAGAAGGAGAGCCAAATAGCACTAACTGCAGTAGCATTTGAAAATAATGACTCAAGATGTAGCCCCAAATTTATTTATACAAGCGTCAGCGAGGCTTAGTATATGTACCCAAGTCATTTTGAACATGAACCTGTATCAGCAAGAACTTCAAATCAAAGTTCATGCATCTACTGGTCCCTCAGTTCATTGCACCAAGGGATAGCTTCAAGAGTAATGAGGCTTCTGGTCATTGAATTCTTCTAAGTAGGATATTTTGCATAAGCTGACTGCTAAACTTCATTTAAAAAAATATAATACTTGTAAATAGGTTAAGCTTTAATTAAACAGAACTATCACCAAGCAAGGTCAACAAGCATCAAAACAGGAAGTTGGAGAATGCTCTCCGAGGAACACAGGAAATTTAACAGCTTGATGAGAGGGAGTTCTTCAATGCACCTTTTCAGGGTAAACCGTGTAAATGAAGCAAGAGGAAAAAATAGAAGACCAAGGAAACACAACAAACAATCTGATTAATTAAATAGAAGTCCACCACATAATCGTATCGTTCTTATTTTTTGGAGGCAGTAGTTGCACTTACTTCTACATTGGTCAACCCTTTGGATCCTGCAGCATCAATCATGTCATATATCTGCCGCAAAATGGGAAGCTCCACGAGTTGTTCAGTGATTTGTCCCCTCTTCATTGACTGTTCCATGTCATTATCATCACGCCCACGGCCACTAAATTTTGGCTCAAAAAGTGATGGTGAAAAACTTTGGAGTAGACGCAAACAATTGACCTCCTAAAAATGAAAGATACAAGTAGTAAAATGGGCATGAAAGTCACTCATATTTCATAGAATATGGAATGGCAATTTTCTTTCACAAAACAGTACTGGCAGCATGAAATTACTATTAACTTTTTAAGCTAAAAGTAAAATAAATACTTCATCAAAAGCCAGTTCAACTTGAAATAAGTTGAATACAATTAAGACCTCTTCCTAGTGAAGCCCCAGAAAAATTATCTTGCAAAAACACCCATGACAGAGAACACGTCAATAAGTTCAAAATATCTGCTCGATTACATAATATATACAGAGTAAACAACTTCTACATAAAGCACCAATAAACACGATGGTTCTGGTCCACAAGAGAAATCTCTTGCTATCATAACTGTAACAGTTACACAAGTAGCTCCTTCACATCTGACTAGTAATAACTGATAATTTCAATTGGCCAACAAAAAGTAAAGAACTAAAAGAAAAAGTTACTGAGGAGACTCCCACCACTATGAGGTCTGAAAAGGATTAGATGAGGCATTAAGGTCATTTTTTCTCACTCATTTGTTTTGCTAGCAATGTAAATTGTCAAATTGTCAGGTCACAGCCCCATCGCTCACATACCTTGTTGTTGATCATTGTACAACACTCTTCTATGACACGGGCATCTTTCAACCTGTGACATATCTAACAACATATTGCACAGTAAATGATCAGACCATAAGAAATGGGAATCCTTAAGAGGATAAGATTGTGAGATTTAACTTTGCAAAGAAAGAAAAAAGACCAGAAGGGAAAGGACAAAGAGTTACATTTCTCCAAGATCGGTGGCCATAAGCCCCTCGATATCCAAGATCTCGCTTTATATCTGAGACAACCAGAACCTTTGGCCACACAAAGAAATGTAATAGAATTAGCTGGATGTATATAGAGAAGCAGGTAATGTAAATGTTGATCTTCGGTATGAGTCATGACTGACCTTTCCCTGAGCTTTATCAAGTTTATCACAGATGGCTTTCAGTGCAGGTAGAAAATCTTTGACATGTACATCCTCTTTTACAATTTCTTTTCCAAAATCATCACCAGTTTCAGTATTAGCATCTGCAACCTCCCTATCCATAAATAAATTATCCTCCTTGATGATTTCAAGCCTCTGTTGGCAACCCAAATGCTTCCCATAACGGTACAAATAGAGCATATTGGTGTACACAATGGAACCATTATTTGGCTCTCGGCTGTTCGATGTCTGTTTCTTCCGGAGAACAGTCGGCTGCCTCACGATCAACCCTTGGGTTTCAAGCCTCTTCAGTTGGTAGAATAAATTGTTAGCTGCAATGCGTAATTCTTTAGCAAGCTCACTTTGTGCAATGCCATTTGTCCTGGAAACACAACAAGAGTCACTGATGTTATACACTATTCACTTCCCCTTTACAAACACACTTCCCAATATATATTTCAAATTGAAATGTTAAAACACACAATTCTGCGAGCTCGTCACTGTCAGTATCTTCACCACACAATTATCTTCAAGATACCAGCAAGGGAAGAAAGTCATAAAACAACTTGATTACGGAAGAAATACAAAACAAACGCGTTAATTCTCTGTTCTAAATCAACCAGAGCGATGACTAAAACTCAAAACCTTATTCCAGTACAATCAAACCTCAATTTTGCACTAACAATGCAATTATTAAACAAACAAGAAAATAAATTAACAATAATAATACAATAGAGCAGACAAACCACAATGCATATCATTCACGACGAAAGAACTTGAGCTCACCGAGCTACGGCGAGGCGTTCGAGAATGATACGTTGAGTATCCGACAAACTAGATTCTGACGCCTCCATTTCGTATATACCGAGAAAACTTTTCCTCATCGCTTCGGAAGCCACGATTTTGACGTTCATATTTTCGCATTCTTCAACCGTACACCTGATCAAATCCTCCATGGATATAGAAGAGGCGCCGTCAGCACAGGCCTCTAGTTTGAGCCCCGGAATTTCCAAGAGATTCTCCCACACTGCCCGCTTCACATTCGGACAGAGGGGAAGCCGGCGGGAAGCAAGAGACGAGCTGAGTTTCGCCCAGAGGTTGCGGAGATGAAGACCATTCGCCGCTTCGCAGCATATTTCTTCGAGTGCTAAATGGACGACGGAGTCCATGCGACGGAGCTATGCTCATGCGGCGTCGGCCCGGTGGCGGTTGATTTCTTTTTATTTTCACTTTTTTTTGGCGGGGAATTGAGATTTTGAGGACGGGTGTTGGATGAAGGTTAGGTTTAGGGTTCGAATCAGGCTGTGGAAGAAAAAAACCTTGGTGGTATAACTGCGGAGAGGAGCGGAGAATTACAAGACAGTCCTCTGAGTTAGAATGATAGCAATTCGGCCCTCGTTATTTCGTTTAATTGCACAGGGGTTCCAAGTTTGACTATTCGATATCAATTTGCGGCCACAAATATTGGAAGTGACTCCCTTTTTTAAGTTTGTATTTTATTTGAGCCTATTATAATTAATTAATATAAATATAAACTAGTTTTAGGAATGTAAATGGATTCCTTTTTCTTTTTTCTTTTTTTTTTTGGTAGAGGTTAAAATATATCTATGATTAAAAAATTAAAGAAAAACATTATTTGACATGAAAGTATGATGAAGGTAATTTGTAAATGTTGATGTGTGTTCAAATATTTTTTGTAAGTCAAATATTTTTTGTAAGACCCTTGGATTAAATAAAAATTTTAATCAAGTCGTGGGTTGACGTATGAATTTTTACTTATGACACTTATCGAAATTAATAATTATGAACCTAATATTTGCAAATATAAATATGACTCAATACATTATTTTAGTCAATCAATAATGAAAAAATCATGCTCAATTTATAGGCACCTTCGAGCAACATATGCGTTGGATCATGATAAAAATAGTAATAGTTTCAAATAAACAAGATCATATGTGAATATCGATGAAAATATTTTTCACGTCAAATATACATTAATTATCTATCGCATAGGGCCCCAATTGGTTTTCTTTTTCTTTTTTTATACTTTATTTTGTTTTCAAAGGTTTAGATTTTGTACTGAATTTGATTACATGTTTTCATGTCAAAATAAAAATATGTTGGAATCATTGGTATTAAAATTTCGGGAAAGGGTTGATTAATTACATAACAATATTTTATCTAGCAACATTCAAAAATTCAATATAATAATATTAAACCTGTAATTTATTTATTTGCAATCATATCATTTTCTTTATATGCCATCAGTTGAATTATGCCGAAAGAAGAAATATGGACCCATTACCTTGGAAATATCGAGAACATTAGCATTTAATTAGTTAGCAAATTATGTTGAAATAAGAAAATATTATTAAATTTATTGTGAGCTCCATTATCCTTGTCTTAAGCTCACAAATTTTAGTTGATTATCTCTAGAAGAATACATTAAGAAGTTCTTTTGCATGTCATATTGGTTTGATGATGTTAATTAATGACTCTATTAAATCGAATAAATATATAAATTAGTTTTAAATTTGATAAGTACAATAGAGTTTGGATAACATTAAAATAATATAATTATATGTTTAATTAAATTCTTAGATAATTTTTTGCTTTGTTGCTTGTAGGTTAATTAGGAGTAGGAGACAATAACAGATGATTTTTTGTAGAGAATCAACCCGTTATTGATAATTAAATACTAAGGGTGTGTTTGATAGCACATATTAGGGTAGATTGTGGTATGTGAAATACCATAATCTATTATTTGATAGAAGAGATTAAAGAAGCGGGCCGGCC
>JACFYI010003801.1:38318-57255 GCA_014898755.1 Handroanthus guayacan | reverse complement strand
CCACCCGATGCCTCATGGCATTCAAACATGTCCCTGATCAGAACATGTGTAGGAAACATTGGGAGGCCAGAAATGGTTGACTTCTGAGAGTGGAGATCTTTCTTGATTACTCTTTGCAGGCATCATTCATCTCTCTCTATGTTAAGAGCAAATTTCAATCTCGCTCTTTATACATATGGGCTATGCCAAAATCTCATCTAGAAGTGTTTCTTTATCTATTTGAAATTTTTTTGAGCTTGAAGGCAGATTAGACAGATGTCCTTTGGCTGGCTAATTCGAGTTTCTCATGCACTGTAATTGCAAAATTTCGGACTAGCAAGTTGCCGAGGGTTGAGATTCTTAAAATTCAATTTTACGGTAGCTTGACGTCAATAAGCAAAGAAATTATCAACACTTCAGGCATAGCGTCAATGATGTCATAACATGGCATTAACAAGGAGCAATAAATATATTCTTTAGAAACTAGGGGTTGTATGAATCGACTATGTGCTTAACAGGACAGACTGGGTTTAACATCATGCAATGTAACTAGTGCTAGAATTTTCTGAGGCTGGTATGAATTATCTTTAGTGGCACTTCCCTTGTGCAATAATATGCTAAATGCTGACCCATGAAGGCCTTAACAGTTACGCTGGCCAATATTTCTCTTAACCGTTCTGTTTTTTAAATTAATTTTCACAAGGTTTTGTTTTGTGAAGATGCAACGGTGGATGATCTTATCGATGTTATTGAGGGGAATCGCAAGTACATGAAGTGCATATATGTTTACAACAAGATTGATGTTGTCGGCATTGACGATGTGGACAGATTAGCACGTCAACCAAATTCGATTGTCATCAGCTGCAACTTAAAGGTATGTATTTGTTGAGGCTAGAAGCCTAGAACTGATAGGGAATACAATAGATTTATGGATGGAATCAAATGTGAAGTATATATAGAGGAGATTATTCAGTTTCTGATTCTATATGCTTTTGTTGTCGAAATCAAACTAGGAACTCTTCTTTAGGATCTGGTAATAGTTATTAATAGTCATGGACTTCTGGGAAAGGGTAGAAGAATATGACCTATTGTGGGACGCACAATGCATTACACACGTATGATCATTATGCTTCAACCTCGTTGGCAGATTGGTCGGATCTTATGCATTGCGTAAAAGATTCTCGCTTTGCAATAAGGTGCTTTGGAAAGTAAAATGTTTTGTGGTTATGTTGCTTCCACAGTTGAATCTGGACAGACTGCTTGCAAGAATGTGGGAAGAGATGGGTCTCGTCAGAATATATACAAAGCCTCAGGGCCAGCAACCAGACTTTTCAGAGCCAGTGGTCCTTTCTGCTGTATGTCTCTGAATCATCTAGTACCCTTACTTTACATGTGCACACGCCTTTATACTGTGGTTTTGTGAATGGAATTTCCTATGTTTTTAATTTAGTTTGATATCAGGGTTCTGGGTTTTATGGATCTAGGATGGGATAATTTTTCATTTGCTTCAATATAATCGCGCATGATCCATATCGCAATTTTGGGGTAAATTGTATTTTACCCACTTGTGAATAATGAAATAGGGAGAAAACTAGTTATAAGAAAATAATAGGCACCAAACCTCCTCGTGTTTCTGAAAATGAAGCTCATTGCCTCCCAATGGAGGAGGGTAGACTGCTTCTTTTTTTTTTTTTTTTTTTTTAATAATTTTAGTATTATTATTATTATTTTCAAGAACATGGGTTAACGTGGTTTCTATTGCTTTTCATAAGGGAGTATTCTACCCTTTTTGTCTTTCACGATGGGTAAAATGCAATTTACCCATTTATTTTTTGTTTATAGTTTATGGTTTTGTACTTTGGGTTCAGGGTAGAGGTGGGTGCACAGTTGAAGATTTCTGTAATCACATTCATCGGAACCTGATAAAGGATGTGAAGTATGTCTTGGTGTGGGGCACGAGTGCAAGACACTACCCGCAGCATTGCGGCCTTAGTCATGTTCTCCAGGATGAAGATGTAGTGCAAATAGTTAAGGAAAAGGTAGTTCAAGGAAGGGAAAAAAAAAAGTGGGATAATTACCTCAACACCTTTGAGGTTTGCTGTAATTATCAAAATACCCTTGTAACATGGGTAAATTATGATTTCACCCCCTGTATTAACCTTATACTCCTGAAAGTATATCAAACATTACAAGTAGACTCCCTGCTATGGGGGGTCTATTTGTAATGTTTGTTACGTTCTCAGTGTGTAATGGTAATTATCCAAACTATAGGGGGTGTTTTAGTAAATTAAAACAAATGTCAGAGGTGTTGAGATAATTATCCCTGAAGGAAAAAACCTTTTTCGCGTAACCGCGCCAACTCCTAAACCCCATCGCCCTCTACATCTAAACCAAGGAACGACATCATAATCTAAAGACTGACGCATTGATTTCTGTTTTGCAGGAGAAAGAAGGAGGCAGAGGCCGATTTAAATCGCACTCAACTGCTCCTGCTCGAATTTCTGACAGAGAAAAGAAAGCTCCTCTGAAGACATGAAGTTGGATTATGAGCTACCTCTAAACAAATTTGCAGAACTGTCGTGGTGGAAATGCTGTTTTAGAAAGTAGAATGACAATTAAGAAGAGGGTAGCCAAATATTTCCCAGACATGCTGCAAATACCTATTAATAGGCTGATATTTTTCCTTATTTGTTGTATTATTAGTAGTTATTTGTCTATTTACAGATTGCTGCTGGTGGGGAAGCAATGCAGAGTGGAACTATTTGCTTCTTCTCAGTTTTTATTTATTCTTGTTTTGTAATAGGGTTTATTTTTTGTTTTTTTATATAGAAAATAAATACCACAGCGTGGGAAATATAAGAATTTTTTCTTGTGGATTTTGACAATGAGATAACATTGAATCCCTTGAATCCTCAAATTATAGATGCTGAATTTACGACTAAATTCGGTATTAAAATAATATTGCGTTACACTTAAATTTTCTATTGCATTAGCATAATTCGTAATTAATATATTTTGTGAGAGAATACCAAGTGCACGTAACAAAGCAAAAATAGCGCATTTTGAGTGAAGTTCGGAAGAAAAACAGATTCACCGTTTCCAATATTATTAAGGGATAATTACAGCTACACCCCCAGAAGTTAGGGGTAATTACACTCAGACCCCCTGGGGTTTTGAAAATTACACTTAGACCCCCTGTCGTTAACAGATAACCATAAACCCTAACAGAATGTGTGAAATTATAACTTTGCCCTTAATAATCTAAAAAAAAAAATGAAAAGCAAAAATGAACAAATTCCAAAAGACTAAAATGACCCTTAGTGGTATGAGAATGCAGGACCTTATTGTAGTGCCCATTCAGTCAACATCAACCAGAAGAAAATTGTCTCCCTCCCCCCACATTCAACCAGTTCATCTTCCATGCAACCAGTTGAATCTTGATTACGCACCAGAAAATCGTGTGTGATCTCGTGTTTCACACCAGTGACAAAGAGTTTTTGGATGATTTTTGCTTTAGGGTTAGATTTTTGAAGACAAAATGTCTTCAGAAGGTAATTCTAACTTCTTTATGTTTTTTCTTTATTCACATTTTTCAATGGGTTTCTGGTGTTTAACAGTGTTTTCAAAAGAAAAATCTGTTTTTATTGCGTAAAGTTTAAATATGCTGCCATTGTTCGCTAGCTTATGTCATTTCTTTGGAATGATTTTAAGGTTTTTTTGGATGAACGGTATGGATCTTTGTTTTGACGTTGTTTTTGTAAATTGATTTTGCCATTTTCACAGAGACCCCAATTTCAAGCATGAGGTTCAGGGATATGGTCTTGCTGCCAGTGTTTATGAAATTTGAAGTTCTTGAACTTTCTGTATTGTATTTTTTTTTCTTTTTTTTTTATGGCAAAATATTATTTGACTGGATTTTTGTTGTGCTCATGTATGAGATACGAGCTCTGGCTAGTGCACCTAGATAATTATATTTGAAGTCTTTTTTTATGAAGTACACAGGTAGGTGATCTTATTCATATTTGAAACTTTCTATCACCTTCAATGCGATGAATCCTTTTTTTGCATTTTCTAGTGTTATTTGGGGGATGTTTATGTTATGTATTTATGTATTGAATAGAGTTGTTTGAAAGTGTTTAATATAATAGGAGTAGTAAATGAAGTATAGGTCATCTATAACAGGGTATTTTGGTATGTGAAATTAGATTCACGGGAGGTCTTTGTAATATTAAAGTATAAAAAGTGCTATATCTAATATTTGGATTAACATTTTTCAAATAGATTATTAAATGACTAAATTATTTTGAAAGGTTGTTAATTGATTAAACTAATATAAAAAAAAAAAAAATTAGTCAGTTATAAGAGCAACAGTAGCATTACAAGCTCATGAAATTCAATTACAACAAACCCCCTCGTAGTAGAATTTTATTACAACTAGGTCCTCCAATGCATGACACATGTGTCATCTGAATTTCATACTGGCATTTTGGTCAGAAAAATTAGTCAACTATCACACTAAGTCAGCTCAAGGGTAAAATTGGGTTATCATTCATTTTTCTCTATGATGTCAGCATTTTCTGTTAAATTAACTAGCGGCTGGACCTGTCTGCAAGGTATCTATCAATGACAGGGGGTCTAGGTGTAATTTTCCAAACCTGAGGGGGTGTAAGTGTAATTACGCCTAAGTTCAGGGGATGTAGCTGTAATTGTCCCTATTATTAATTGGTGGGAAATGATATTTCCCATAATTTGTTGCCCTTCTATGGTGCTACATCCTTATTAGTCAACCCAGTGGTTGAGGAATAGTAAAGCTACGAGAGTGTAGCAGCAGACGAGCAAAAGATTTCAAGCCAGTTTCTCGCCAGTCCGTTGAGAATGATGGAATCCAGTAAGGTGATTATTTCTCTCCTCTTCCCTCTTCTTTCCTGTATCAATCTTCAGGTAACTGATTTTTTTGGTAGTGAGATCGTGTTTTTCTTTATGTAACCGATGCATTTGTGTTTGATGACAGTTCAAGATCGGACTTTGTCAGTTATCAATTGCTTCAGACAAGAAAGCTAACATTGAACAAGCGCGAAGTTTGATCGAATTTGCTTCGAAACAAGGAGCAAGCCTTGTAGTTTTACCCGTAAGTTTAGACAGATTATTAACATGTTTTCTGGGATTTGTTAACTGCCATTGATTTTAATGTGAAGAGCTGAAATGCCTGAACTATCCTAAAAAATGGCTGAAATCGCTTATTTGCCCCAAGATACGTGTCTTTTTGTATTTGGGAGGTGAGCCAGCCTTTGATCGACTCAAAAGTCCAATCTGGCTTCGTGGTTGTAGATCAAGCCTGCTGCAGGTCTTTAGATTACGCAATGTGTTACCGCAAACGGATCGTCCTTTGTGTCAATTATAAATACCTCATTCAGCAGCAATGATACTATCTTATGCATTGTAACATGTTTCACTACCCCCCAAAAAAAAATAAAAAATAAAAAATAATGACCCAAGAAGTCACTTTGTAAGTTCAGTATTGAGGTTATACTTGTAACTCTCTCTCTCATATCCAATATATATGATACCTGGATCTTGACCTCGACCTCAAGTGCCTAACGGATTTGATATATAAACTCCTCGAATCCCTTTGAATTCTTGAATGTTCAATATTCCATTCTTGTTTTGAGTGTTTTTTTTTTTTTTTTTTTTTTTTTTTTTTTTTTTTTTATTTTTTCTGAGTAAGTTGAAATTCTGATTTTTTACCTCGATTTTCGGTTTGATGGAAGGAAATGTGGAACTGCCCTTATTCAACTGACTATTTTGAAGGATTTGCTGAGAACTTTGATGATCAAGATAATGCATTATCACTTAAAATGTTGTCTGAAGTTGCTTGTCAAGAAGGGATAACAATTGTTGGTGGATCAATGCCTGAATGGAGTGAGGATCATTTGTATAACACTTGCTGCGTGTTTGCGCCTAATGGGAAACTATTAGCTAAACATCGAAAGGTAAGGCTGCGGGCAAATAAAGCTGTGCGTGTTTAGACTTAAGAACATTTAATGGATGATTAATGATCAAATGAAAATGTTTCTTGCAGATTCATATGTTTGACGTTGACATTCCAGGTGATGTCTCATTCAAAGAATCGGATATCTTCTTAGCTGGAGCTTGGCCTACCATAGTTGATACTGGTTTGATTGAATCTTCATTGCTCAGTTTTTCTGGCAATTTCCTTTATTTTTGCAAGCATTTGCAGCTCATTTTATCCCGATGATTCAATATGTGTGTTTCTTCAAGATTCATTATTAAAGTCCCCGACAAAGAACTCACTTGACGCTTAATTTGTAAATGCATATGCAGATGTTGGTCGAATTGGAATAGGTATTTGCCACGACATCTGTTTCCCTGAGCTTGCAATGGTGTACAGAGATGGAGGTTTTTTAGTGTTTTCCTTGACTGTTATATGGGAAGTAGCAGAACTCATTTTCACATATCTGATATGTAACATATATATATATATATATATATAATCAGGTGCTCATTTGATTTGCTACCCTGGGGCTTTCAACATGAGTACAGGTGAAGCACTTTGGGAGCTTGAGCAAAGAGCAAGGCAAGTATATATTACAACAGCAGATTTAGATCCTTCTTTCATGCTACTTTCGTAGCTTGATATTTTCTGTCAATGAATTGAATGCTCGTTCAAGAGTAATTACAGATCATGGTCTGCAGGAACGATGAAAAAAATGGTAGAACGGCCGGTATGGAATGGGAACGGCCTTCTTTGTTACTATGTTCTGGCATGGAATGGTTTTGATGTGACATAATATTCCAAACTGATAAATTGGCTAGACTGGGATAACAATCTGATTTTTAGGACTATTGCGGCGGAATGGCAAATGTTACATGTTTTAATATTTTTTGCACTTTTCTTCTAAAGAATGTTTATTTAATACTTTAAACTAAAAAATGTGTGGAACGACCCTGATTGTCCCGTAATATTGTAATGGACCCAAAATGGTGACGTGTGTTTTGTCATCCTTAACCATTCCTGCAAATTGTGGCACAGATTGTTATATCATTTAGTTCCTTTTTTTTTTTAACGAGCTTTTCATCTATTTCTATTCTGTTTTCTTTGAATTAAAACCGTTTGAATATTTATTGAGTTTATTATGAAATTTCAGGGCAGTGGATAACCAGGTAACTCGTATATAATATTGGCGCTAATTGTCATTCTGTTACTTCATCACTTGCAAATAAATTCACCACATGCATGCTGTATTAGTTGTACATTGCGACTTGCTCTCCATCTCGGGATTCTGCTGGCTCCTACACCATATGGGGTCATTCGACTCTTGTTAACCCGGTACTACAAAAATCAACAAAGAAACTCATTCTATTTGTTACATTATTCAAGAACTTGTGAAATTAATATGTTGATTGTTTCCCCTTCAGTTAGGAGAAATTATTGCAACTTCAGGGCATGATGAAACGGTAGTAATTGCTGAAGTTGATTATGCTACAATTCAACGCACAAGGTAACAAATGAATTTTTCATCGTTCTTTCTTGTTTCTTTGTGTTCAAATTTACGCATAAAGCTTCCTTTCTGAGGGATGAAGTCGGAGAAAAACTTATCCTAAATTTCATTCATAATTTCCAGGGAAAGCTTGCCAACTTTGAAGCAAAGGCGTCAGGATGTGTATCAGTTTATTGACTATCACTTTTGAAGTACTTTAGTCTATCTTAGCTGCTAAGACCCCGGAAAAACATAAATCATTTGATAGCTAGTTTTTATGTGATTTGAAATGTTTTACTTTAGAGAAAGAATTTATTTGTAGTATGTATTCATGAAGTGAAAGTACGATATAACATAAAAATGATTTTTATCGCGATATTTAATTTAGAAATCCTATTGTCTAAACAATGATTGGTTTGTTTTTCAATTATTACCAACAAATAGAAATTTATTTTTCAGAAATTGATTGAACAAGTATGGAATTTGTTCAAATATTCAAGTTCTATTAATACTATAATCAAATCAAGTGGAGCTGAATATATTTTCGACTTTCTTTATGAGCTTGGAGTTGGAATCATGCTTGAACTTTGCACCTGTTTGCTTGAAATATTATCTCATATAGAACTTTCATTGATTGCTGAATAGCTTCATTTGCTCTTAAAGGGTTTTTGTGTAAGCTTATTTGTAACATCCTATAAGCTCTAACATGACACATTTTATAAGACATTTTTAGAGCTTATAAAATATTACATCTTGTTCCATAAATGAGTTGTTATACGATTTGGAAAAATTAAAGTTATTAGAATTATAGCACGTACGTGATTGTTTGTTGTTGTTTTTTTTAATCATAATATCTAATTTTGGGAGCTTACAAAATTTTTCTTAATAAATTTTAAAAATACCTTCTGATATGTTATACGTCCCAGTGCATCTTATAAGGCGTTTTAAAGAGTTTATAAGCTCACCCGGGAATGCATTTTACTTGAGCTTAGACAATTTAGTACGAAACTAAATTACGTGTAGAGAAGTAAGTTGCATTTTACTTATATGATCACAGCAACACTTGTACCTTTTTATGTCTTTTTTCTTTTCTCTAATATTTTTAGTTATTAATTAACTTATCTTCTAAATTTATCCATTTTTCCATCATCTCAATCAATACTTTTTAATAAGATCATTTACTTTTATTATTATGTATTTAATTTTTAATTATATTATGAGAGAAATATCATATCATATATTACAAGTGGATTCTTTAAATCGTGGTATCTTTAATATTTTTATAAAAAGTAAATAAATAATTTGACTGTACGGGCAACATGTTTATTCTTACCACTATCATGCATAATTACCTAACCATCAAATTGTTTCTTCTTTAAAGCATTCTCTCAGTCCATACAATTAAAGTCACTTTATTTAGCCACCAAACATTAATGTCTTCAGTCCAAGTAATGTCACTATCATTGACAGCGCTGGTGGGAATCCTGCCAAAACAAATTGTCCCGCCTCTCTACCTGCAAATTTAATTTATCTCTATGATTAAAACAATTTCAAAGCTCGTTTTCATGTGGTTCACAGCCTTTGTTCTACAAATATCTTACATTTTATTTTCTCCATATTCAGTCCTGTCCGTCAGAATTCACAGTCTATATTTTGCATCTATTTCTACATTTCTTCTGAAACTTAAAAGAGAAAGAACAGAGATATGGCAGCTTATGCAGCTCTAGGATCTCTAATGCATCTTATAAAGCAAATCCAACACCATCCTTTACTACCCTTTTATCTTGACGATACATATGCTGAAAATCTCATCGAAAAGGTCACCTTTTTGCAAGAATTTCTTGAAGTTTATTCTCTTGCTCACAGCGAAGAAGTAGATCGCTTACAAAGACGCATCGCAGAAGCAGCTTATGAGGCCGAAGATGTAATTGAGATCTATGTTGCGGATTCAATTCTTGCTCTATCCTCAGGTCATGAGACAAGTAACATCAGTTTCGTTGGCCTCTTTCAAGATCTGTGGAAAGTGATACAAGATATGGATTCTATCAAGAAAGAGGTGATGGAGGTTAAAGAGAAGATGGGATCGGTCCAAGATATTCTGCAGCACAGAAGCAGCTCGACACCTGTAGTTGGTTCGTCGAGATCTCCTTCAACGGGGCAGAGCACCATGGTGGGTGTTGATGATGTCTTAAATCATCTCCTGGATAAGCTCACTCGCCGTCAATCCAATCGCCAAATCATCCCAATTGTTGGCATGGGTGGTATAGGTAAAACAACTCTGGCCAGAAATGTTTATGAAAATCCACTTATTGTGCAATACTTTGATATTCGTGCCTGGGCTACAATATCTCAAGGATATAGTGTAAGGGAAATTCTTTTACAACTTCTTCTTTGTCAAAACAACAAAGATAACAAAGATTTGAGTAAAATGAGTGAAGGGGAATTAAGGGATACATTATACAAAAGTCTATTTTCGAAAAGGTATTTGATTATGTTGGATGATGTCTGGAGTACGGAGGCATGGGACAAGATAAAGTTCTTGTTTCCGGATAACAATAACGGAAGTGCAATAATTATAACCACTCGGCTATCCATCGTCGCTTCGCATTTTACTGGTAACCACAGTGGCCATGGTCTTCAGATGAATTTCTTAGATGATGAGATAAGTTGGAGTCTACTCTGCAAAACTGTGTTTGGAGAAGATGGTTGCCCTCTTCAATTGGAAGAGATCGGAAGGGAGATTGCAAAAACTTGTAAGGGGCTCCCTTTGTCGATTGTGGTGATTGGAGCGCTCCTAGCAAAGTTCGATGGGACACCAGAATTTTGGAAATATATTGCAAAAAATTTACATTCAATTGTGAACTCGCAAGATGATGAACGTTGCTTAAATTTGTTATATACAAGTTATAATCATTTGCCAGTTCAACTCAAGCCATGCTTTCTCTATATGGGAGTTTATAAAGAAGATTTTGAAATTCATGCTGATACTCTCATCATGAAATGGGTTGCTGAAGGATTTGTGAAACCAACTAGTGGTAAAAGTTTGGAAGAAGTTGCCGAAACCTACTTAGAGGACCTTATTGATAGGAATCTTATTTTAGTTCATAAGAGGAAGGCAAATGGAAAAATAGCATCATGCATGATCCATGATCTGTTGAGGGACATGTGCTTGAGAGAGATTGAGAAAGACAAGTTTTTTTGTGTAATAAGGAACCATCGTCCTAACGGATTTCCACTAGGCATACACAACCAACGCCGTGTTGCTATGCATCAAAGCACATTAGAAAGTGAGGATGATGCTTTGCAATCTATGTTGCATGCTTGTTCTTTGTCTGAAATGCGTGACGCCTCCTTACAATCTATGTCACGTACTCGTTCTATTATATGCGATCAACTGGAAGTTTCAGTGCCCCCAAATTTTAAATTGTTGAGGATACTCGAAGCCTATAAGGACAATCTTGAATCTCCTCTAATGGAATGTTTCCCAGAAGATCCTATTTTCCCGCTAGTTAACTTACGTTGTATTGTAGCTCATGGGGGTTTGGCGTGCATGATTTCTGAATTCATTTTTTCATTCTGCTTTTTTTGGAATCTACAAGCATTAATTATTCCGAACCTCATGTTTGTAAATAGAACTCTTGAAATTTGGAAGATGCCTCTGCTTCGGCATGTGCAGATCGGCGATTGGAAATTGCCAAATCCTGGGCGAAGTGACTTTGTTTTGGAGAACCTACAAACGCTCTCCTGTGCAAGAGATTTCAGGTGTAGCGAAGAGATGGTTAATAAAATCCCCAATATCAAGAAATTAAAAATATGTTATTATGAGGAATTTGAGGGATCATGCTTTTGCCTCAATAATCTTGACCGTCTACAGAAACTCGAAGGTCTTTGTTGCAAATTTCATGCATCGGTACGTCGGGAAGATTTGCTGCAGAACCTCACATTCCCGCATTCTCTCAAGAAGTTGACTTTAGAAGGCAGCAAGCTCCATTGGGAAGATATTTCGACAAAGATAGGTTCATTACCCCTTCTTCAGGAGCTCAACCTGAGATATGGATCCGTTATAGGACCTACGTGGGAAACAGTCGAGGGACACTTTCTCCGGCTAAAATTCCTGAAAATTCAAGGTACTTATGATTATCCAGAATGCTGGACGACAGACAGCTCCCACTTCCCGTGTCTCGAACACCTTGTTCTTCGAGGTTTATACAAGTTGAAGGAGATCCCTTTGAATATTGGAGAAATACCAACACTTAAATCGATTGAGCTATATTGTTGTGATGATTCTCTTGATGATTCTGCTAAGAAAATAGCAGAGGAACAGAAGGAACTTGGCAATGAAGACCTACTAGTTCGAATTGTGGCCAACCATAATTCTCCTGTTGAAGGTATTGCTGAAATCCATGTTGGGGTTCATTTCGAGTTATATGAACAACCCGAAATTTGATTTCAGGTTACATGACAACTCGAACCCACCTGAACCGACATGATACAATTCAAAGAGGTAAATTATTTTTTCAAAAGGAGGTTTTCTGTCCATTTCACCTTTTAAGGGGTAAATATAATCTAGTTGTATAAATTACTCAAACTTTTATGATAAGATATATATATATATATATAATTGTCACTGAAATAAATAAATAACATCATATTTTTGCCATTTTTGGAGTCACTGAACTGATATTGCTCACCTACTTCAGTACAATGAGGAAAGTGGAGCACTAAAAGGAAATGATGGTATAATTATCAAATCATATGTTTGAAATATTAACTACTTGTTGATCAACATATGGCTGTGCTATTTGATAGATATTCATTTCTAACTCTTATTATATAATAAATTTTTGTATAATCATCACGATTTAGAAAGGAACAAAAGAATAAAAAATGTTTAAAAAGGTAAATATTTTATTTTCTAAAAAAGACGAGATTTAATTTTATAATCTATTGCAGCGTATCGTAGTTGAAGTTTTTGAATCATTTAATCATTACGTTGTAAGATAAGGAAGTTCTAGTTGTTAATTTCTTTTTTTTATTTTCATTTTTAACAATAAATTAAAAAGTTTATTTTATCTCATATTCCCTCCTCCTCCTCCTCTTCTTCTCCTTCTTTTTTTTCCCTCTCTTTTTATAACCGTTTAGAGTCAATTTATGAAATGAAGAAAAGATCAAAAAAATTATTTGAATTACAAAGTAGATAGGAAATATATCATTAATTTTCAAAACTTAAAATTATTTTTTTCTTTTTTCATCCAATTAAAACAATTTCTTTGAACCACTAGTTGTATTTACAACAGATTAAAATTAGTTTTATTTTTCAAAATCATCATCCCATCATTGAATTTTTTCTTTATTCTTCTTCTTCTTCTTCTTCTTCTTATTTTTATTATTATTTTTTTTTTTTTTAACATGGAGTAGCCACTAAATTTTAATGTATGATCTTTTTAAGAAAAATTCTTACACATAAAATTTGATTTGTGTGTGTTGATATACTCTAAAGAATCATTTTTCACTTTTTTTCTTTATAATGATTAACAAATTAATGTACCACTTCTCTCGTGATTGTTCATTTTTTTTTTTAATTATTTCAATGCAAAAATCAACACTAACCTTGTTTCATATTTTAATCAAAATGAAGAATTTCTTTGAATATATAGTTTAGAACTCATTTTAATTTATATAGATACAAAAATAATAGGTATATTTTAACTCACCAAATTAAATAAATATTTTGTATTGGGAAAAAAAAAATGACAACTAAGGCAAAATGTCAATCAGGCAACCCTTAAAATTCTGGCAGTGTATATTTCGTATATTATTTTGGTTGGTACATGAACTTTAGCATGGATCCCTATTTTAGAGCGAGTTATTTCAATTATATTTTATAGAAAAATTAAAAAATTCTATTGTATTGAATTATTCAAAAATTTTTAACCAAAGACTAAATGACAGCATGTTTTTACCATTTTTTTCGAGTCACTAAACTTTTTTCAAAAGACGATTCATTATAAAATTGCATCACCAACAAAACAACTCTAGTAGATCTGCTGATGCACTGTTCCAAATATTATTAACTAATGGGAAATGACATTCCCAAAATTTGTTGCTCTCTTGTGGCACTAGAACAAAAGATTGATAGAATTCAGTTAGGTGATTTTTTCTCTCCTTTTTCCTCTTACTTCCTATATCAGTCTTCAGGGTTAACTGTTTTTTCGAGAGTGAAATCGTGTTTTCCTTAAGGTAATAGCTGCTGTTTTCTGTTTGATGATAGTTCAGGATCGGTCTCTGTCAGTTGTCAGTTACTTCAGTCAAGCAAGCTAACATTGAGAAAGCGCCCAGCTCACTCGAATTTGCTTCCAAAGAAGGTGCAAGCCTTCGAGTTTCACTTCTACCTGTAAGTTAAAGGGGTGATAATAAACATGTTTTCTGGAATATGCTAGCTGCTATTGATTTAATATATGATGTCTTGATATCCCTTTAACTTTAAATTATTGATTGTTCATTATTGCTTTGTTGTTTTCGTAGACTTGAAAACTCGAGAGGCCTAAATGTATGTTTGGGGATTAGTGTTAGACTAGAAAAAGGGGTCCATTTATGGAAGTTCTTAAAATTCAGATTGTTTTCTGTTATTTTTTGTTTTCTTTTTGTGGAACGAAATGTGTAACGGCCCTTGTTCGATTGATTATTTTGAAGGATTTGCTGAGAACTTTGATGATCAAGATAGTGCATCATCTTTAAAAGATGTTGTCTGAAGTTGCTTCACAAAAAGGGATAACAATTGTTGGTGGTTCCATGCTTGAATGGAGTGAGGGTCATTTGTATAACACTTGCTGTGCGTTCGCCCCTGATGGGAAACTATTAGCTAAACATCGAAAAGTAAGGATACGAGCAACCAAAGCTGTCGGCGTTTAGTCTAAAGTACATTTAGCAGATGATTAATGATCATTGAAAACGCTTCTTGCAGATTCATATGTTTGGTGTTGACAATATTGCGGGTGATATCTCATTCAAGAATCGGATACCTTCTCAGCTGGCACTCGGCCTACCATAATCGCTACTGGTTAGATTGAATCTTCACTGCTCTATTTGTTAGCAATTCCCTTTATTTTCACAAGCATTTGCAGCTCATTTTATTCCGATGATGCTAAATTTGTGCTTCTTCAAGATTCATTATTAAAGACACGGATAAAGAACTCACTTTACACTTAATTTGTAAATGCATGTGCAGATGTTGGTCGAATTGGTATGGGTATTTGCCACGACATCTGTTTTCCTGAGCTTGCAATGGTGTACAGAGATAGAGGTTCCCTTCTTTTTCTTTCTTCCTTTCTTTCTTTTTTTTTTTTTTTTGCCTTGACGACATATTCACAAAATATTGCTGCATTATTGGAATCAGCAGAACTCATTTTCACATAGCTGATATGTAATGTATATGCAATGAGGTGCTCATTTGGTTTGCCATCCTGGGCCTTTCAACATTAATACAGGCGAAGCATTGTGGGAACTTGAGCAAAGAGCAAGGCAAGTATATATACAACAGCAGATTTAAATCCTTCTTTCATATTAGTTTCTTCGCTAGGTATTGCCATCAATGAATTGAATGGTCGTTCAAGGGTAACTACAGATCATGGTCCACAGGGACGGCAAAAAAATGGTAGATCGTCCTGTATGGAATAGGAATGGCCTTCTCCATTTCTATGTTCTGGCATATCTGCAATGGTTTTTTTGTGACATAATATTCCAAACCGATAAATTGGCTAGAACAGGATAAAAATCCAATTTATCGGACCATTGCGGTGGAATGACAAATATTACATGTTTTAATATCTTTTGCACTTTTCTTCAAAAGAATGTTTATTTAATACTTTAAACTGAAAAATGAGTGGAATGGCCTTGATCGTCCCATAATATTGAGATAGAACTAAAATGTTGATTCATGTTCTGGCACCCGTGACCATTCTTGCAAACTGTGGCATGGATTGTTATATCGTTTTGTTCATTTCCATTCATCGAGCTATTCTTCTATTTCATTTCTATTTTCTTTGAATTAAAAACCGTTTGAATATTTAATGAGTTTATCATGAAATTTCAAGGCAGTGGATAACCAGGTAAATTCATCATATGTATGCTGTATTAGTTGTACGTCACGACTTGCTCACCATCTGGGGATTCTGGTGGTTCCTACATGATATGGGGTCATTCGACTCTAGTTAATCCGGTACTATAAAACTCAGCAAAGAAACTCATTCTCTTGGTTACATTATTCAAGAACTTGTGAAATTGATATGTTGATTGTTTCCCATTTGATCAGTTGGGTGAAATTATTGCAACTTCAGGACATGATGAAACAATTGTGATTGCTAAGGTTGAGTATGCTGCAATTCAACGCACGAGGTAATGAATGAATTTTTCGTCGTTCTTTCTTGTTACTTTGTGTCAAAATTTATGCGTAAAGCTTCCTTTTGAGGGAAGAGGTACAAGAGAAACTTTTTCCTAAGTCGCATTAATAATTCCCAGGGAAAGCAGGCCAACTTTGAAGCGAATGCGTCAAGATGTGTATCAGTTTATCGACTACCACTTTTGACGTACTCTAGTCCATCTTGGCTGCTGAGACCTTTGAAATAATATAAATCATTTCATAGCTTGTTTTTATGTGATTTGAAATGTTTTACCTTCGAGAATTCTTTCTTCTTCTTTCTTTCTTTCTTTTTTTTTTTTGTGTAGTACGTATTCCTGAAGTGAAAGTACGATAAAACCTGAAAATGGTTTTTATTGCCATATTAAATTAAGAAATCCCATTAGCTAAACAATGATTGGATTGTTTTTCAGTTATTACCAACAAATAGAAATTTACTTTTCAGAAATTGATTGAAAAACTATGGAATTTGTTCAAATATTCAAGTTCTTTTAATACTACAATGAAATCAAGTTGAGCCAAATATATTTTCGACTTTCTTTATGAGCTTGGAATCATGCTTAAACTTTGCATCTTCCTGCTCCAAAAATTAATCTCATTAGTAAATAGTTTGATTTGTTCTTAGAAAGTGTTTGTGTAAGCTTATCTGAGGCATCTTACAAGCTCTAGCAAGAAATATCTTATTACACATTTTACGTGTTCTTTTTCTAATACGTTGCTGGAACTCCTCTCCCTTAGAAATCACAGTCGCTACTTTGTAACTCTTACTACATTTTCTTGTTAAACTTAAAAGAGAAAGAACAGAGATATGGCAGCGTGTGCATATATTAAGAAATAGATTATACAGAAGATTATGTGGTAGTACATATTCGATTATATTGGACGCATGACATGTGGAGTATCAAAACATGTGAAAAAACAATGTTCTTGTTACCAAAAAACAATAATGAAAGAAGACTGCGCAAAATTGCAATGAACTTCCTTCGGCAATTGTGGTAATTTGTGGACTTTCCACAAAGTCTGATAAGACACCATAATATTGAGAATATGTTGCCAAAAATTTAAATTGAATTGTGAATTTGAAGGATAATGAACATTGCTGAAATTTGTTATACACAAGTTATAATAATTTGCCAGCACATTTGAAGACATGTTTCCTATATATGGGTATTTTTCCTTGAAGACAAGCAAATTTGTGTTTCTCAACTCATCAAATTTTTGGTTATCAGAGGATCGCAAAACCAATTAGTGAAAAAATCTTGAAATAGGTTGCACAAGAGTACTTAAATAAGCTTACTGATAGGATTTGATTTTGGTTAATATGTGGGGCCTGAGGAGGAAAATAAAATTGTGTCTCCATGATAAAAAATTTCTTAGGAACTCACGAAATCATATTGTTTTTTTATTTGTTTACTCATGAAATCATTGTTGTCATTTCTTGAGTTGATCAGTTCATTTTGTAGCTTCAGGTTTGTGTGATGAACTCTCTCGACATATTTTTTTTTTGTCCTAATTAAAAGTTTCACTAGGGCTCTAATACTAATCAATTTTTCGTATAATTTGATTTGTCAATTAGACATAACACGAGAGCATTACTTGCAAAAATTTCAAAAAGAAAAAAAAATCATAAAACAAAATACTTCCGCTAACCACTAAGAAGATTTGCACGCAATGGTGGTACGGCCATAGAAAAGTCCAAGATGTACCTTGCAATCTCATTGTCAATATTAAGCATTCCATTTTTAATTATGTTTAGGTTATTAATTTAATATAATTTTTCTTTGTATTTTTGAACACGATACAACGAACCCAAAGGAAAAGACCATGGATATATGCTCAAGTTTATTCAACGGAAATTGCCATAGCTTCGTTAATATTGCCCAAGTAGTTGGTCATAATCTCACAACACTTGTTTAGTTTAGGAATTTAAAAGACTCGTGTATTTTAGAGAAAAACTTTTAAATTACATAATTAAATATTTAAAATGAATTGAATTAAAAATGTTCTCATATATATACTGAAATTAAAGATCAGTAAAATATTAATGAATTTTATATTCTTGAAACCTTCGAACAATTAATTTAATATTTTATAATTCAATAAGAATTAGAATGATAACACGAGAAATATAAGTTGAAAGATAAATGAAATATTTGTTTGACATGAGCTGAACTAAAACATAAGGAAGATATATTGAAACGCCAATTAATATAATATTTCATAATTCAATTGAGAATTGAAATAAAAACGTGAGAAAGATATTCTAATTGATTCACATACTTTAATTTTGTCTTATTTTAGTTTATTTACTTTGAGGATTACATGGTCTTTTCTATTCGCGTTAAATAATTTATAATTTTTGTATTCTGATTTTTACATATCATTTTCTGCTTAACTATATTATTTTATTTTATTTTTCATGTTATCAATTATTGTTTCCATTTATTTTCAAAATTTTCCCCAAGATCAAGAAAAACGATGGCCACACACAGTGCACGTGGGCTTTCCGTTAGATTTTCAATGGTGGCAATAAAATTGCGATGTACAATATCTAACATAAGAATAAATAATGGAATAAATTAGTTGTAAAAAGTTATCATAAAATGTTTTCTTTAACTTTTTCTGATACTGTTTTCTATTCCATTTTTTCTGCATTATAATTTTTTTCTTTCCAGTCTTATGTACCCAAATTTATCTTTTAATCATGTAATTCTACAAAATAACTTCAAGTAAAAATATTAAGCAATTAATAAATAAATATACTTACTTTCGTTCGCTGAGCCCAGTTGCACGGGCCTGTGACCCTAGCGGGGGTGACGTCCCTTGGCCGAAAGCGGTTTGAGCTGCATCCTAGCCCCAGACAAGGGGTGGGTTCGAGGTCGCTGGGGGGTACTCAGATCAGATTGAGGACGATCTCCAGCCCAAATTCAAAAAAAAAATATATATACTTACTTTCGTATATAGAAAATCTAGGTACACATAATGAGTATGCCACAATTGCTAGTATGATTATAAAACATGAGGGATTGAGACTAAAAAAAAA
>JACFYI010003801.1:25726-38218 GCA_014898755.1 Handroanthus guayacan | reverse complement strand
CCATGCATAATAACCTAACAATCAAATTGTTTATTCTTTAAATCATTTTCTCAGCCCATATAGTCAAACTCACTTTATTTACCCACTCAACATTGTCTCCGCTAATATAATTAAAGTAACTTTATTTAGTCTTTAATTCAACATACTCTGAGTCCATATAATGTCACTATAATATATCTCCAACAACTCTGGTGGGAATCCTGCCAAAACAAATTGTCTCAGCTAAATACTTGCATAGTAACAGCTCTCCACCTTCAAATTTCATCTCTATCGATCAAATTCTTCATATTCAGTCCAGTCCCCCAAAAATCACACCTTGCTAATCCATTTCCACCTGCATTTTTTCTCAAACTTAGAGACAGAAAATCTTAGAGATATGGCAGCTTATGCAGCTCTCGCTTCTCTTATGCACATTATCAAGCAGATCAAGGATCATCCTCGCCCTCCCTTTTATCTTGTTGATAAACATGCCCAATCTCTCGTCCAAAAGGTTACCTTCTTTCAAAAGTTTCTTGAAGACGATACTCATGTCCGCAACGAACTAGTAGATCGATTGGAGAGTCGCATTGCAGCAGCAGCTTATGCGGCTGAAGATTTAATTGAAACCCATGTTGTGGATCAAATTCTTGCTCAATCCGCAAGACATGGGAAAAGGATTTGTTCCGCTGACTTCTATCAAGATTTGCAGCAAGTGATACAAGACATGGATTTTATCAAGAATGAGGTGATGGAGATCAAAGAGAAGATGGGATTAGTCAAAAAATTTCAGCAGTACAGAAGAAATTTAATGCCTGCTGCTGGTTCATCGAGATCTTGCCCGATAGGGCAGAACAACATGGTGGGTTGTGATGATGTCTTAGAAGATATAGTGGATAAGCTCACCTGGCCACAACGTTCCAGGCATCGAGAAGTCATCCCAATTTTTGGCATGGGCGGTATCGGTAAGACAACTCTTGCCAAAAATGTTTATGAAAATCAACTTATTGTGCAATGCTTTGATGTTCGTGCTTGGACTACAGTGTCTCAAGAATATAGTGTGCGGGAAGTTCTTTTAGAACTTCTTCTGTGTCGAGAAAATCAAGGTAGTCAAGAAAGTTTGAGTAAACCAAGTGAAGTGAAATTAGGAGATAGATTATGGAAAGGCTTATATGGTGACATAAATCAAGATAGTCTAGAAAGTTTGAGTAAACAAAGTGAAGTGGAATTAAGAGATAGATTACGGAAAGGCTTATATGGTAGAACATATTTAGTTATATTGGATGACATGTGGAATATTGAGGCATGGAACAAGATGAAGTCATCATTTCCGGACATCAATAATGGAAGTAGAGTAATCATCACCACTAGGCAATCAAACGTGGCTTTGGATTTAACTAGTGGCTGTAGGAGTAATGTTATCATTGAGATGAAATTTCTAAATGATAATATTAGTTGGAATCTACTTTGCAAAATTGTGTTTGGATCTGAAGGTGATTGCCCTTCTGAGTTGAAGAAAAATGGAAGGAAGATTGCAAAAAATTGCAACGGACTTCCTTTGGCAATTGTGGTGATTGGAGGACTTTTGGCAAAGTCCGAAAAGACACCAAAATATTGGAAGTATATTGCAAAAAATTTACATTCATTAGAGGAGAATGAATATTGCTTAAATTTGTTATATACGAGTTATAATCACTTGCCAATTCATCTTAAGCCTTGTTTTCTTTACATGGGAATTTTTTCTAAAGGAGATGTGATTCGTGCTGGACAACTCATTTTATTATGGGTTGCTGAAGGATTTCTGAAACCGATTAGTGGTAAAAGTTTGGAAGAAGTTGCTATTGAGTACTTAAAGGATCTTGCTGATAGGAATCTCATTTTAGTTGTGAAAAGGAATTATTATAATGGAGATATAGCATCATTCAAGATCCATGATCTATTGAGAGACCTATGCTTGAGAGAGTCACAGAAAGACAAGTTTCTTTTTGTGACAAGGCAGTCTGGTCTTAATAATTCTCCTCAAGGAATAAACACCGAACGCCGAGTTGCTATTTACAAAAGCACATTGAAGGAGGAAAACCAATATAATTTCCTTCAAATATGTGATGCTTTGCAATCTGCTTCTCTTGCTCGCACTTTGGTATGCAACGTGGAAGATTTACTGTTCCCCAATTTTAGAATGTTGAGGATATTAGTAACAGGATTTTCTGTAGAAGAGAACTATTCTGTAAAATCTTATATATTTCTAGTTAACTTGCGGCTCCTTGTTAGTGATGGTGAAATTCTTGTGAAGGCCCGCCTTCCATCTTCATTATACCACTTCTGGAATCTACAGGTATTAATTTTTCAAGAGAATGAAGTAAATTCTTTTGATATTTGGAAGATGCCTCTTCTTCGCTTGGTGTGGATCAAAAAGCTTCATCTCAGGAATCCTGGGCACGATGACTTCGTTCTGGGAAATCTCCAACGTCTCGGGTTTGTAGCAAATTTCAGATGCAGTGAAAAGATGGTTAAGAGAATCCCCAATATCAAGGATTTGGACATACGCTATGATGGTAAGAGATTTATTGGATCGCGTTATTGTCTCAATAATCTTGCCCGTCTATATAATTTGGAAGCAATTTATCTCCAATTTCATGAAGAGATGCCATCTCGGAGTGAATTGTTGCAAAACCTCACATTCCCACATAGCCTCAAGATATTGCTTTTGATGGGCTGCGGCCTCCATTGGGAAGATATTTCAACAAAGATAGGTTCATTGCCTCTCCTTGAAGTACTCCATTTGCAAGGGAAATCCTTCATCGGACCTAAGTGGGAAACAATTGAAGGGCAGTTCCACAGCCTAAGGATCTTGTGGATTGAAAATTGTGATGATCTAAAATGCTGGGAGACAGACAGCACCCATTTTCCACGCCTTGAGAGGCTTCGTCTTATATATTTAGGTGAATTGGAGGAGATCCCTTCAGCTATTGGACACATATCAACATTGCAAAAAATTAGGTTAAAGCACTGTGGCCACTCTGCCGTCATTTCTGCTAAAGAAATAGCAAAGGAACAAGAGGAACTTGAGAATCACGACCTACATGTTCGAGTTAAAGTTTCGCCCTCGGAGTACGAAAAGATGAAGAGCTGGGCTAGCCCTAATTTCGAAGTACGGGAAGATAATGAAGAAAATGGCCTCAAGGCAGAGGTTATTGTTGTCAATGCGGCAATTGGTGTAACTCCAGATGATTGAAGTGGTTGATTTTTCATCTAGGTATGTTCTTTTCTTTTTTTCTTCTTTTGAATTCTAATGTGTGTTTATTTTTCAAGGGACGGGCAATAATTAATTTTTAAATTTATTGGGGTTGTTTGATAATTTTGGATTTTTGTACACATAAGTCTTATCATAAATTCTACACGTTTGGAGTTCTAAAAGATATCTAGCTAGACTATATATAACGATTATTTTAAGTAGAATTATTATCACTTTCAATATATGGAAAAAAATTTGCAAAAAAATGACGTGGAACATCCTAAATTATGTCATGAGTTCAATTCCCACCAGTGACATGTGAGTTTTTATCTATTGCATGATAGCTTGAAATATTTTTAATGTAACTGATATTTGAACGTAGTTGATTCTTTAAAAAAGAAAAAAGAAATAGAAAAAGAAAGAAATAAAAAAGAGACATGAGAATTTGACTGTTGTCATTCATGATGTACTAATAATCTATAAATTAAAATGGTAAAAGGCCATATAATTATGACAAATATGATGGTTAAATATCAATGGGAAGTCATAAAATTGCATAATAAAGCAGCAGATTGACTTTGTTCTTTGTTATGGTTGGAAGTGGATTGAAAGTCCCAGCCCCTCAAAATTTTGTCTTTGTAGTTGATGTATTCTACAAAATTGAAATATCCAGCTTTCAGAAACTAGTATTGTATATTATGCTCTTGTATTTAATTATAGCCAGCCACTTCATGATTTTCACTTAAGTTCCTTTTTTTATTGATTTGCAGAATTGTCATGTGGAATACTATTTACAAAGGAGAATTGATGAGAGCAGCCAAAGTTTTCTCGGGGAATCACTGTGGGAACAATGAGCAAAGAGCAAGGCAGGTATATATTACAACAACAAATTTAATATTTCGACTTTGAAGTTAATCCTTTTAATTTGACTATGCAAATTATTCAGCTTGGCATTTTTCACCAATAATTCGAATGGCCTTTTGAAAGTAGCCACAGATTGTTATATTGTCTCATTCCCTTATGCTCATCATCGATATTTCACTGTACTTGCTTATAAAAAAAAAAGAAAGAAAGAAAAAAACAAATTATAATTAAAAGTACATGATTTTTGGGAACCAATAGATATTTCACTGTACTTGCTTATAAAATTATAGATTATAGTTGATTAATTTTAGAGAAGTTACAGTAGAGACAAAATTTTGAAAACTTTCGACAACTTATAATTAGATAAGTACTTTTAACAATCAGTTGCAAACAGCACATAAGAAATAGAGAGTAGATCCTAAAATATTGAAATTTGATTATTGCTTCGCGAATGTAATTGGCTGTCATAATTATGTTCACATTTAACTCAGTTGATGTTAA
Source organism: Handroanthus guayacan (assembly GCA_014898755.1). Lineage (NCBI taxonomy): Eukaryota > Viridiplantae > Streptophyta > Magnoliopsida > Lamiales > Bignoniaceae > Handroanthus > Handroanthus guayacan. The sequence continues at coordinate 33,642 of JACFYI010003801.1, read as the reverse complement.
AAATATAATTTAAATATATAGAATTAGTTTTCACAAGGTGAATTCATTTGAGATTGATTTCTAATTAGAAATATATTTTTAGAAATTCATACAAAGGATACTAAAATATTCTGGGCCAACAATTTGTCAACTACTACGTTGGCCCATTCGACTTTTTATTACCCAATTTCATTTGATTTGGGCTCATTTGACTTTCATCAATATTTTATATATCCATTATGAAATCCTTTCGGGCGTTTGGAGGTAAATGTTCATGAAAACAAACAAATTTGGTGTCTTAATTTGTGGAGAAAATGTCTAAACAAATCCTTGATTATCTGTAATACATCGACTTAGGACTAGCTAGGACATTACAATATCAAGTCAACTTGCCCCATTAATCATGAATGACATATATGATAATGGAACTCGAGCTTGAAAGATTTTCACTGGCTCGACTCAATTAAACCATTGTGTTTAAGTTCATTTATTTATTAGAAATTACAAGTCACTTTGTAATAGTTCAGTATTGAGGTTATACGTATAATTCTATCTCTCATATTGAATATATATGATACCTCGATCTTGACCCCGACCTCAAGTGCCTAACGGATTTCTTTATTTTATTTTATTTTTTTGAGGGTAGTGTCTAACGGATTTGATATATAAACTCTTGGAATCCCTTTGACTTTGAATTCTTAATGTTCAATATTACTTTCTTGTTTTGAGATTTTTTCTTTTTCCCTTTTTCTGAATAAGTTGAAATTCTGTTTTTTTTTTTTGTTTTTTTTTTTTTGTCTATTTTCAGTTTCATGGAAGGAAATGTGGAACTGCCCTTATTCAACTGACTATTTTGAAGGATCTGCTGAGAACTTTGACGATCGATATAATGCGTCATCGTTTTATATGTTGTCTGAAGTTGGTGGATCAATGCCTGAATGGAGTGAGGGTCATTTGTATAACACTTGCTGTGCGTGTTTAGACTTAAGAACATTTAACGGACGATTAATGATCGAATGAAAATGTTTCTTGCAGATTCATATGTTTGATGCTGACATTCCAATTTCCAGGTGACGTCTCAAAGAATCGGATATCTTCTTAGCTGGAGCTTGGCCTACCATAGGTGATACTGGTTAGATCGAATCTTCATTGCTCAGTTCTTCTGGCGATTTCCTTTATTTTTGCAAGCATTTGCAGCTCATTTTATCCCCGATGATTCTATATGTGTGTTTCTTCAAGATTCATTATTAAAGACACAGAAAAAGAACTCACTTTATGCTTAATTTGTAAATGCATATGCAGATGTTGGTCGAATTGGAATAGGTATTTGCCATGACATACGTTTCCCCGAGCTTGCAATATTGGTGTACAGAGATGGAGGTTTTTTTGTGTTTTCCTTGACTGTAATATGGGAATTTGTAGAAGTCATTTTTACATATATATTTGATAAGTAACGTGTGTATATATATATATAATCAGGTGCTCACTTGATTTGCTACCCTGGGTTTTCAACATGACTACAGGTGAAGCACTGTGGGAGCTTGAGGAAAGAGCAAGGCAAGTATATATTGCAACAGCAGATTTAGATCCTTCTTTCATACTACTTTCTTAGCTTGGCATTTTCCGTCAATTAATTGAATGCTTGTTCAAGAGTAATTACAGATCATGGTCTGCAGGAAAGATGAAAAAATTGCTAGAACGGTTGGTATGGAACGGGAACGGCCTTCTTTGTTACTATATTCTGGCATGGAATGGTTTTTATGTGACATAATATTCCAAACGGATAAATTAGTTAGAATGGGGTAAAAATCCAATTTATCGGACCATTTATTGCAATGGAGTGGCAAATATTTACGTGCTTTAATATTTTTTGAACTTTTCTTCAAAAGAACGTTTATTTAATACTTTGAACAGAAAAAATGTGTGGAATGACCCCGATCGTTCCATGATATTGAATGGAACCAAAACGGCGACTTGTGTTCTGGCACCCATTCCTGCAAATCGTGGCATAGATTGTTATATCGTTTAATTCCTTTTGGTTCATTGAGCTTTTCATCTATTTCTATTCTGTCTTTTCTGAATTAAACCGTTTGAATATTTATTGAGTTTATCATGAAATTTCAGGGCAGTGGATAACCAGGTAACTCGTATATAATAGTGGCGCTAAGTGTCATATGTTACTTCATCACTTGCAAATAAATTCACCACATGCATGCTGTGTTAGTTGTACATTGCAACTTGCTCACCATCTCGGGATTCTGCTGGTTCCTACACCATATGGGGTCATTCGACTGTTGTTAATCCGGTACTATAAAATTCAACAAAAACTCATTCTGTTTGTTATATTATTCAAGAACCTGTGAAATTAATATGTTCATTGTTTCCCCTTCGATCAGTTAGGTGAAATTATTGCAACTTCGGGACATGATGAAACAATTGTAGTTGCTGAAGTTGATTATGCTGCAATTCAACGCACAAGGTAACGAATGAATTTTTCGTCGTTCTTTCTTGTTTCTTTGTGTTCAAATTTATGCGTAAAGAGGGATAAAGTAGGAGAAAAACTTATCCTAAATTGTATTAATATTTTCCAGGGAAAGCCTGCCAACGTTGACGCAAAGGCGTCAGGATGTGTATCAGTTTATTGACCATCACTTTTGAAGTACTTCAGTCTATCTTGGCTGCTAAGACCTTGGAATAACATAAATCATTTCATAGCTAGTTTTCATGTGATTTGAAATGTTTTACCTTAAGAGAAAAATTTTATTTGCAGTATGTATTCATGAAGTGAAAGTAAGACAAAACCTAAAATCAAAACCTAAAAATGATTTTATCGTGATATTTAATTTAGAAATCTTATTATCTAAACAATGATTGGTTTGTTTTTCAATTATTACCAACAAATAGAAATTTATTTTTCAGAGTTGATTAAACAAGTATGGAATTTGTTCAAATATCCAAGTTCTATTAATACTGTAATCAAATCAAGCTAAGCAAATATATTTTCGACTTTCTTTATGAGCTTGGAATCATGCTTAAACTTTGCATCTGCTTGCTTGAAATATTAATCTCATATAAAACTTTCATTGCTTGCTGAATATAGCTTGATTTGTTCTTAAACAGTTAAATGGGTGTTTGTATAAGCTTAGTTGAAACATCTTGTGAACTCTTACAAGAATGATTTTATGAGGCATTTTCAGAACTTATAAAATGTTATACCTTACTCCATAAGCGTGTTGTTATACGATTTGGAAAAATTTAGTTATTAAAGCTTATAGCATGTATATGATGGCATTTGTTGTTGTTATTATTGTTTTTTTTTTTTAATAATATCATAATATCTAATTTTGGAAGCTTATAAAATTTTTCTTAAAAAATTTTAAAAATACCTTTTGACATGTTTTAAGTCCCAATGCATCTTATAAGGCATTTTAAAGAGTTTATAAGCTCACAAGGGAATGCATTTTACTTGAGGTTAGACAATTTAATACGAAACCAAATTACGTGTAGAGAAATAAGTTGCCTTTTACTTATATGATCACAGCAACACTTGTACTTTTTTATGTCTTTTTTCTTTTCTCTGATACTTTTAGTTATTAATTAACTTATCTTCTAAATTTATCCATTTTTCCATCACCTCAATCAATACTTTTTAATAAAACCATTTACTTTTATTATTATGTATTTAATTTTTAATTATATTATGAGAGAAATATCATATCATATCATATATTACAATAGAAGTCTTTAAATCGTTGTATCTTTAATATTTTTATAAAAAGTAAATAAATTATTTGACTGTACGGGCAATGTGTTTATTCGTAGCACTACCATGCATAATTACCTAACCATCAAATTGTTTCTTCTTTAAAGCATTCTCTCAGTCCATATAATTAAACTCACTTTGTTTACCCACTAAACACTGTCTAAGTCCATGTAATGTCACTATCATTGACAGCGCTGGTGGGAATCCTGCCAAAACAAATTGTCCCGCCTCCCTAGCTGCAAATTTAATTCGTCTCTATAATTAAAATAATTTCATAGCTCGTTTTTATGTGGCTCACAGCCTTTGTTCTACAAATATCTTACATTTTATTTTCTCCATATTCAGTCCTGTCCCTCCGAACTCAGAGTCTCTATTTTGTATCTATTTCTACATTTTCCTCTGAAACTTAAGAGAGAAAGAACAGAGATATGGCAGCTTATGCAGCTCTAGGATCTCTAATGCATCTTATAAAGCAGATCCAAGATGGTATGACATAACGCGAGAGTGTTACTTGCAAAAATTTCAAAAAGAAAAAAAAATCATAAAACAAAATACTTCCAGTAACCACTGAGAAGATTTGCACGCAATGGTGGTACAGCTATCGATCAAATTCTTCATATTCAATCGATCAAATTCTTCATATTCAATCCAGTCCCTCAAAAATCACACTTTGCTAATCCATTTCCACCTGCACTTTTCTTCGACTTTAGAGACAGAAAATCTTAGAGATATGGCAGCTTATGCAGCTCTCGTTTCTCTTGTGCACATTATTGAGCAGATCCAGCATCATCCTCGCCCTCCCTTTTACCTTGACAATAAACAAGCCCAATCTCTTATCCAAAAGGTTACCCTCTTGCAAAAGTTTCTTGAAGATTATACCCATGTCAGCAACGAACTAGTAGATCGCTTGGAGAGTCGCATCGCAGAAGCAGCTTATGCGGCTGAGGATTTAATTGAAACCCATGTTGTGGATCAAATTCTTGCTCAATCCGCAAGACATGGGAAAAGGATCTGTTCCGTTGACTTCTATCAAGGTTTGCAGAAAGTGATACAAGACATGGATTTTATCAGGAACGAGGTGATGGAGATCAAAGAGAAGATTGGATTAGTCAAACATTTTCAGCAGTACAGAAGAAGTTTAATGCCTGCTGCTGGTTCATCGAGATCTTGCTCGATAGGGCAGAACAACATGGTGGGTTGTGATGATGTCTTAGAAGACATCGTGGATAAGCTCACCTGGCCACAACGTTCCAGGCGTCAAGTAGTCATCCCAATTGTTGGCATGGGCGGTATTGGTAAGACAACTCTTGCCAAAAATGTTTATGAAAATCCACTTATTGTGCAATGCTTTGATGTTCGTGCTTGGACTACAGTATCTCAAGAATATAGTGTGCGGGAAATCCTTTTAGAACTTCTTCTGAGTCTAGAAAATCAAGATAGTCAAGAAAGTTTGGGTAAACCAAGTGAAGTGAAATTAGGAAATAGATTACGTAAAGGCTTATGTGGTGACATAAATAACGATAGTCTAGAAAGTTTGAGCAAACAAAGTGAAGTGGAATTAAGAGATAGATTACGGAAAGGCTTATATGGTAGAACGTATTTAATTATATTGGATGACATGTGGAATATTGAGGCATGGGACAAGATAAAGTCATCATTTCCAGACAATAATAATGGAAGTAGAGTAATCATCACCACTAGGCAATCAAACGTGGCTTTGGATTTAACTAGTGGCTGTAGTAATGGTATCATTGAGATGAAATTTCTAAATGATAATATAAGTTGGAATCTACTTTGCAAAATTGTGTTTGGATCTGAAGATGATTGCCCTTCTGAGTTGAAGAAAAATGGTAGGAAGATTGCAAAAAAATTACAAGGGACTTCGTTTGGCAATTGTGGTGATTGGAGGACTTTTGGCAAAGTCCAAAAAGACACCAAAATATTGGAAGTATATTGCAAAAAATTTACATTCATTAGAGGAGAATGAACATTGCTTAGATTTGTTATATACAAGTTATAATCACTTGCCGGTTCATCTCAAGCCATGTTTTCTCTACATGGGACTTTTTTTTGAAGAAGATGCGATTAATGCTAAAGAAATCATTTCATATTGGGTTGTTGAAGGATTTTTGAAACCGATTCATGGCAAAAGTTTGGAAGAAGTTGCTGTTGAGTACTTACAGGATCTTGTTGATAGGAATCTCATTTTGGTTGTGGACAGGAGTTATAATGGAGATATAGAATCATTCAAGATCCATGATCTGTTGAGTGACCTATGCTTGAGAGAATCACAGAAAGACAAGTTCTTTTTTGTGACAGGGCAGCATCGTCTTAATAATTCTCCTCAAGGCATAAATATGGAACGCCGAGTCGCTATTTATGAAAGCACATTGAAGAAGGAAAACCAGTATAATTTACTTCAAATATGTGATGCTTTGCAATCTGCTTCTTTTGCTCGCACTTTTGTACGCTATGTGGAAGGTTTACCACTCCCTAATTTTAGGCTGTTGAGGGTCTTGTTTTCAGAATTTATGGAAGGAGATAAATATTCCGTAAAATCTTATGTATTTCAGCTAGTTAACTTGCGGCTTCTTGTAGTTGGAGATCAAACTCTTGTGAAGTCTCGCCTTCCATCTTCATTATACCACTTTTGGAATCTACAAATGTTAATTGTTTCAGAGCATGAATTAAATTCGTTTGATATTTGGAAGATGCCTCTACTTCGCAAAGTGAGCATCAAAGAGCTTCATCTCAGGAATCCTGGGAAGGATGACTTCGTTTTGGGTAATCTCCAACACCTCGAGTATGTAGCAAATTTCAGATGTAGTGAAAAGGTGGTTAAGAGAATCCCCAATATCAAGTATCTGGACATACGGTATGATAGTAAGAGATTTATTGGATCGCGTTATTGTCTCAATCACTACAAGAAAAAACGGTTTTAGCGACGGAAATTAGAGACGGACATTTCTGTCTCAAATTAGAGACGGATTAGAGAGGGAATAGAGATGGAATATCCGTCTCAAAAAAATCATCGAAAATCCGTCTCAAAACCGTATAAAAAAATATTTCATCCATTAGAGACGGTAAAATCCATCTCAAACTCCGTCTCTAAATCGCGCATATATTTAGCGACGGTTATGTCCATCTCAAAATCCGTCTCTAAGTCCGGCATATATTTAGCGATGGTTATGCCCATCTCTAGTCTGTATGAAAGCTATAGAGACGGTCTAACCGTCTCAAATCCATCTCAAATTATTGATTTTTTAGATACGGTTTAGAGATGGAAAATACCGTCTTTATTTTTGTCCCGTTAGTTTAACAAGAAGATGTGTAAATGTTTTATATATATATATGTATGTATTAATTTTTGATGTATTATCGTGCTAGATCGATAATGTATGTATTACCTATACAAAAAATTTAATTTGACATTAATTTTTGATGTATTATCGTGCTAAATCTATAGTATGCATATTATCTGCATGAAAAACTTAATTTGAATAAATATTGAAACCAAGTTAAGTGATGCTATAAAATTAAATATGCATAATAGTTATAAAAAATTCATAACTCCAAGCTCCCATGATAGTTAGGTTTCAATGGTAGGATCATAAATTACTAGCTGCTTAAAAGGATTATCTAGTAAAACATTATGAGATATATATGTACGTATTATAAGGATGAAATGCAATTGCACATCGTGAACTATTATCTAATTTTAACTCTCACTCCTGAAATCTTTTAATTTTTTATAGTGACACCATCTCCATCCAATTATTTCTGTATCCATTTTTTCGTTTAAAATAAAATATAAAATGACAAAAATGCCATTGATCAAATAAATATGCATATCTTTTAAAATTTTGTTTTTATAGTAGATTGTTTTTATTTGTGTAATTTACTTATTAATATCCTATATCTTTCTATATATTTTGAAATTTATAATATATTATAAATTTATTCTTCATATCTTTCTATAATATTTCTCTTATAAATATATAATTTTTTATATCTTTCTATATATCTCTCATTAAAAACCTATTCTTTATTTTATTTTTTATATATTATAAAACTTATAAAATATATAATTAGATTTAGAATTTGATATGTAAATTTCGTCAATATAAATAATACATTAGGAGCTCGTTTGCTTCGTAGGATGGAATTAGATGTG
>JACFYI010003801.1:0-14091 GCA_014898755.1 Handroanthus guayacan | reverse complement strand
GAGAGAGAGAGAGAGGAAAAACTTGTGAATCAAATAGAGTGATCGCCTTATTGTGAAGTTCAGAAAAAGCGAAAAACACCAGTGTGAATATATCTTTGCAATTTGCTCATTGTGAACTTATGAGAATGAGCAAATTGCACGAGCAAATTAAGTGAAATGCTTCTTTATTTATACTAGGAACATTTATACTGGGAACATATACGTGCATTGTATGTGGCTTTATTACATTTAATTTACGAGTTCATATTTATTTAACTTAAAATAATTTAGTTGGCTTTATGGTGAATATTACATTTCATAGATTATAAAATTTCTAAAAGAAAGAAAAAGTGAAATGAAAATAATTGTTAAATTTCAAAAGATTAATTGTTTTTATTTTCTTAAAAAACTATATTAAAAGGCACAATTAAATTAAACATTTGTTTTAAAATGAATTAAAAAGATATATTGAAACCATCAATTGAGTATTTATTTGAAATGTAAATATGAGAGACATACAATTTAAAGATCAATATAATTAACCATTTATGTATTCTATAATTTCGGAACTTGGAGGAAAGCAAACTAATTTGTTGTTTTTTTAATTTATTAAAGCAGGATTAAATTTACCAAAACATATATCCACTGAATATTATAAACTAATGATATAAGGGTATTTTTCACCTACGGAAAATGAAAGAAACTGAGCACTAAACATTCAATCTAACTGGTGTCAATTATGGTAGACTGAGCTCTGGCTAAAAGGTATCTGATTCTTTGATTGAGAGATATCACCCGGAATGACAACATCAAACATTTTCGCCTGCAACAAATGTTTTTGTTTGATCATTAACCATAAATTACCTGTACTTAAGTCTAAACACAGACAGCTTAATTAGTTGTCTCTACCCACCTTTTGATGTTTAGCTAAGTTCTACATCAGGCATGAACACACAGCAAGTATAACACAAACGACCACCAACCATTATTCTCCCTTCTCAAGAAGAAATTTCAGATAACAGTTTAAACGAAGCAAGATGTCAAAGTTTTCAGCAAATCGCTCAAAATAATCAGTCAAATAAGGGCAGTTGCACATTTTCTTCCACAAAAAGAAAAGGAAACAAAAAATCCGAATTTTAACATCTTCCATAAATGAACTCCTTTTTCTAGTCTAACAGTAATATGCGAACATCCATTTAGGCCTGTCGAGTTTTCAAGTTTCTGAAAGCAAGAAGGTGATATTGAATAATCAAGAATTTGAATTTAAAGGGATTTCAAGACATCATATATCAAATCAGTGGCAGTTAATATTCCAGAAAACATGTTTATTATCACTGCTTTAACTTACAGGCAAAATTACAAGGCTTTGCACCTTGTCAGGAAGCAATTTTGATTGACCTGCGTGCTTTTTGGGAACAAGAAAGCAACAAGTTCTGGGAATATCATTTCCTTACTGCTTAATAATTGAAACAGGTCACTTAATAATATACTATTTCAGCTTGGTCACAATTACTAACAAGGAGATGACAATATTCTGCAAAAATCACCGTTAACGTAAATCTAGTTGTGATAATCTTGGTTTCCAGACAATATTCCAATTCTTCAAATAACATCGTCAGAGATCTGCAAGGTTGAATCAACTGAAATGGAAGCAATGGAGAGGAAAGAGGGAGAAACAGAGTAGCAATGGAGGCAAAATCTAACTGATACCATACTAGAGAAGAGCCGGCAATGTAAATAATGTGGAGAAAGTTTATTAAGTGTGATTATGTACGAGTACAGAGGGATATATATAGGCAAGGGATTAACGTTACTGACTAACGGAAATGCAACTACCTTTACTAGTCATCACAACTAACAGAGACGTTAACAGTAACAGCAACATAATTAACAGCAGTGTACACAAAACATGATACAAAGAACTAACACTTTCAGCTCATCCGTGACATAATCTGCGAACATACATCTGGGCCTTTCAAGTTTTCAAGTCTCCAAAAACAAGAAGGCAACATCGAACAATCAAGAATTTAAAGTTAAGGGATTTCAAGACATCATGTATCCAAAGAAAGGCCTCATGTTTGTTATCACCGCTTTAACTTACATGCAAAACTACAAGGCTTGCACCTTGTTTCGAAGCAAATGCGATTGATGCTGGGCGCTTTCTCAAAGTTAGCTTTCTTGTCTGAAGTAACTGACAGCTGACAACGACCGTTCTTGAACTGTCATCAGACAGAAAATAGCAACTATTACTCAAAGGAAAACACAATTCCACTATCGAGAAAACAGGGGGAAAATTGCAAATTTAGTCTATTAACTATACCCTTTTTTTATTTTGGTCCATTCTTTTTTGGTGTTAGCACTTTTAGTCCTTTTAATTTAAAAATCTCGCACATTTAGTCCATTTGTTCGCAATTTTAGTTCGCAATTTTGGTCCATTGGGCCACAAATTTTCAAATTGGGCCCGAAATTTGCACAATCACCTCCATTCGGGCCCAAAATTTGGAGGTTTTGTGACATGTGGCATATGTGGAGACTAATGACGTGGCAACATGGTAAACATAATAAATATGTGTGTGTGTGTGTGTGTATATATATATTCATTTGTAAGCATATATTAAACATATATTCGTTTGTAAGCATATATTAAACACATCTACACATACATACATACATACATATATGCACTATATAAATATATTTATTTCACCCGCACACACATGTATAAATATATCTACACATACATATATACAATACACATAACAGATCTAGGCTGAAAAGCTCAGATCTGGCGCCAGCAGGGGTAGCAGCCCACAACCGGCGACCACATGTGGTGGTTGCAACGGCAGCGGCATGGTGAGGATGGTGGGTGAAGGTGGTGAAGATAGTGGGGGAAGACGGTGAAGAGGGTGACGATGGGAGGTGAAAATAGTGAAGATGGTGGGTGAAGATTTTGAACATGGTGAAGGAAAAAAAAAAAAAAGAAAAAAAGGAAGAAAATAGAAAAAAGTTTATCTAAATATTTTTAAAAAATTAAAATTTATTTTTATTGTCAAAAATAATTTTTTTTCTTTTGTTATTTGGGCCATTTAATGTGTTTTTAGGTCCAAGCTAGCAAACTTAAAGTACCACTGACCATTGTGCCAACTCATATCTCCATGTCTGCACAAATGCACACTTCCAGCGAGACAGGTAAGCTTTTGGCACCAAAATTATCACCGGTGGTGAGAACAAGACTAGAAGTTTAAAATTGGAGTACGTTACAGGACTAATTTTCGAAACTCAAAGTTAACAAGATCAAAAGTAGAAAATAGTATATATACGGGAAGAAATCATTTTCTCTCAATAAGAAAAAAATGGAACGTAAATGAAAATCATGAAGTAGCCAACTAGAAGAAACAAGAGCATTAAATACAACACTGGCTTTCGAAAGCTGGATATTTGAATTTTGTCAAATACAAGAGTTACAAAGAAAAGATTTTCAGAGGCATGGACTTATTAGAATTTAGACTAATCAATCCACTTGCAACCACAACAAAGAACAAAGTGAATATGTTATCTATTGCAATTTTATGACTTTCCATTAATACTTAACCATCTTATTTTCATAATTATATTGCCTTTTACCATTTAATTTTTAGATTTTATTAGTAGATAATGAATATATAATAATAGTCAAGTTCTCACGTTTCTTTTTCTTTCTTTGTTTTTCTTTTTCAAATAAGAGAAAAACGACTACGTTCAAATATTAGTTACATTAAAGATCTTCCAAGTTACCATGCTGTAGATAAAACCCACCCGCTGCTTATGAAAATCAAACTCATGACATGATTTAGCACATTCCACGTCATCTTCTTGCAAAATTTTTAGATTTTATTAGTAGATAATGAATAATAATAGTCAAGTTCTCATGTTTCTTTTTTCTTTCTTTGTTTTTATTTTTCAAATAAAAGAAAAGTGACTACATTCAAAGAATAGTTGGATTAAAGATCTTCCAAGTTACCATACTGTAGATAAAACGGACAGGCCGCTTATGAAAACCGAACTCATGACATGATTTAGCACATTCCAAGTCATCTTCTTGCAAACTTTTTCTACATACTAAAACGATAATAATTCTACAGAAAACGTTTTTAAAAATTAAAGTAATGTATTGTTATGTATATAGTCCAGGTGATGAGATATACATTAGAACTCCAAAAATTTAGAACTTAAAATGAGAGGAATGTATGTGTGCAAAAATTCAAACTTATCAAACAACGCCAATTACTCACACTCTTAAAAATAAACACTCATTAGAATTCAGAAGAAGAAAATCAAAAGGAACATACCCAAATTAAAGACCAACCCCTTCAATCATCCAGAGTTGCACCAATTGCTGTAATGACAACATTAACCTCTCCACCAAAGTTGTTTCTTCATTGACTCACAACCTCAAAATTAGGGCTCGCCCAGCTCTTTACCTCATCGTATTCATCCTCGTAATTAGAAACTACAACTTGAACGTGTAGGTCTTGATTCTCAAGTTCCTCTTGTTCCTTTGCTATTTCCTTAACGGAAATGATGGCAGAATAGCTGCAAGAGATTAACTTAATTAATCGCAGGGTTGATATGTCTCCAATAGCCGAGGGGATCTCCTCCAATTCATCTAACCCTGCAAGAACAAGCCGCTCAAGGCATGGAAAATGAGTGATGTCTGTCTTCCAGCATTCCAGATCAGAACAATATTTAATTTTCAAGATCTTTAGGCTGCAGAATTGCCCTTCAATTGTTTCCCACTGGGGTCCTACGACGGCTTGATATCTCAATTCAAGCACTTGAAGGAGAGGCAATGAACCTATCTTTGTCGAAATGTCTTCCCAATAGAGGCTGCAACTCATCAAATTCAACTTCTTGAGGCTATGTGGGAATGTGAGGTCCTGCACCAATTCACTCCGTAATGGTGTCTCTACAAAGCCGCAAGAAAGCTCTTGGAGTTTATGTAAACGGGCAAGATTGTTGAGACAATAACGTGAGCCAATGAATTTCTTATCATAAAATACATGCAACACCTTGATATTGGGGATTCTTTTAACCACCTTTTCACTGCACCTGAAATTTGCTACATTCATGAGCGTATGGAGGTTTCCCAAAATGAAGTCATCCTGCCCTGGATTTGAGAGATGGAGTTGGTTGATGGCTCCAATGCGAAGTAGAGGCATCTTCCAAATTTCAAGCAAAATTATTTTGTAATCCTCTTCAATAACTAATGCCTCTAGATTCCAAAAGGGGTTGGCAAAAGAAGGACGGAAGGACGTGATAGGCTCACTGACTATAATGCACCGCAAGTTAATTAGTTGAAATATATAAGAGCTCAAGGAATATTCATCTCCTTGAGAATCTTCTGATGTTGCCAATATCCTCAACAATTTAAAATTGGGAGATGATAAAGCTTTCAAAATATCACATATCAAAGTATGGTCAAGTGAAGCAGATTGCAAAGCATCATAGATTTGAAGGAAGTTATATTGATTCTCTTCCTCCAATGTGCTTCTGTCAATAGCAACTTGGCGTTGGGTATTTATGACTTGCAGAGAATTGTTAAGACGGTGCTGCCTTGTCACAAGAAGAAACTTGTCCTTTTGTGACTCTCTTAAGCATAGGTCTCTCAATAGATCATGCATCTTGCATGATTCTACTTCCCCATTATGATTTCTTTTCTCAACTAAAATGAGATTCCTATCAACAAGATCCTTTAAGTAATCAACAGCAACTTCTTCCAAACTTTTGCCACAAAGCGGTTTTAGAAAGCCTTCAGCAACCCAATATAAAATGACTGTATGGACATCAATCTCAACATCTTCTCCAAAAATTCCCATGTAGAGAAAACATGGCTTGAGATGAACTGGCAAATGATTATAACTCGCATATAACAAATTTAAGCAATGTTCATTCTCCTTTAATGAATGTAAATTTTCTGCGATATACTCCCAATATTCTGGTGTCTTTTCAGACTTTGCCAAAAGTCCTCCAATCACCACAATTGCCAAAGGAAGTCCCTTGCAATCTTTTGCAATCTTCCTTCCAATTTTGTTCAACTCAACAGGGCAATCATCTTCAGATCCAAACACAATTTTGCAAAGTAGATTCCAACTCATATCATCATCTAGAAATTTCATCTTGATGATAACATCACGATGGCCACCAGTTAAGTTCAAAGCCACGTCTGATTGCCTCGTGGTTATGATTACTCTACTTCCATTATCATTGTCCGGAAATGAGGACTTTACCTTGTCCCATGCCTGAATATTCCACATGTCATCCAATATAATCAGATATCTTCTACCATATAAATTTTTGTATAATCTCTCTCTTAGTTCCATCTCACTTTCTTCACCCAAACATTCCAGACTATCTTGGTTGCTCTGATAAAGAATTTCCTTTACACTGTACTCTTGTGTTATTGTAGCCCAACATCGTTTATCAAAGTATTGCACAATAAGTGGATTTTCATAAATATTTTTGGCAAGAGTCGTCTTACCAATACCCCCCATGCCAACAATTGGGATGACTTGACGCTTGGAATGTTGTTGCGAGGTGAGCTTATCCATGATGTGTTCTAAGACATCATCACAACCCACCATGGTGTGCTGCCCTGGCAGGGGAGATCTCAACGAACCAGCTGCAGGCATTACACTTCTCCCTTTTATCTTGTCTTTAATCTCTATCACCTCATTCTTGATAAAATCCATGTCTTGTATGACTTTCTGCAAATCTTGATAGAAGTCAACGGAACAAATCCTTTTCCGGTGCTGTGTAGATTGAGCAAGAATTTGGATTGCAATATGGGTTTCAATTAAATCTTCAGCCGAGTAAGCTGCTTCTGCGATGCGACTCTCCAAGCGATCTACTTGTTCGTTGCGAACATGGGAATAAGCTTCGAGAAAATCTTTAAAAAAAGTAACCTTTTGGATGAGAGATTGGGCAGGTTTTCGGTCAAGAAAAAAGGGAGGGCGAGGATGATGCTGGATCTGCCCAATGATGTGCATAAGAGAAACGAGAGCTGCATAAGCTGCCATATATCTAAGATTTTTCTGTCTTTAATTAAGTTCGAAGAAAAGTGCAGGTGGAATTGGATTAGCAAACTGTGATTCTGTGAGGGACTGGAGTACTGAATATGAAGAATTCGATCGATAGGGATCAAATTTGCATGTAGAGAGCTGAGGCAATTTTTTTTGGCAGCATTCCCGCCAGAGTTGTTGGTGATAGTGACAGTATATGGACTGAGAGTATTGTTTAATTAAAGACTAAATAAAGTGACTTTAATTATATGGACCGAGACAATGTTTAGTGGCTAAATAAAGTGAGTCTAATTATATGGACTGAGAGAATGCTTTAAAGAATAAACAATTTGTTGGTTAGGTAATTATGCATAGATATATAGTGCATGCTAAGATTTATAATTAGTATTAGAGGCTGCTCGCCGTTCAAATCCTTCCACAAGGTCAACATAAAGTTGCTTCCACATCTAATTGTTTATATACCATATATATTGGTGGATGTTTATTAAATTTTATAACTCGGCACGATAAGTTTAATTTACTAAGCAATAATAAAATCAGTAAGAAAGAAATTAAAAATGTACAAATGTTGCTGAGATGCGAGACGTATAATTAAGTAGTAATACACTTCCAAGAAACTGTTAATATATTAAATCAATGCCATTAACATATCTAGATAATTAATTGCATCCACCTCCCCTTAACTATGAATTATTAGCAATCACCTCCCTTCAGGTTTGTAAAATGAAGGCAGGTGGTTGCTAATAGTCAATAGTTAGGGGAGATCAATGCAATTTTCCCATCTATATATATCTATACTAATATTTTAATTATAAAAGTATAAATAACATCATGATTTCTTCCATACATGAATAGTTAATTAAATTTCAATTTTATCACATTGCCCCATAATAAACAAGTATCTAGTTATTGCAAAAAAAAAAAAAAAAGTGTTGAATCAATGTTAGTATAGTTGAAATGTAACTTCTTAATTCAATGTATCCCATTAATTCATTTTTAATATAGAGATTCTTTGTGTAACTGTTCAAATAATAATAAAAAAAAAATGGGGTAACTTTTGCAGTAGTAATATTTAATTATATTAAGAATCCATTAAATTAATAATATTAAATAACATAAGAAATGTTGGAACTTCAATGTTACTAGTATCAAAATTATGAAAAAAAAAATTAATAAAATAGTTGTATATTCAAAAGTTAAGTTTGTACTACAATAATAGAAGTAACTTCTTAAGGATAAAAGTGTATTTTATAATTTTTAAGTCTAATCTACATATCTAAACTTAATTTTAGTTATAGTGTCTAATCATACATTTCTAATAACATTAATTGAAGTGCTAATAGGTAATTATTGTTTTGAAACATTAATTAAAATTACCTCTTATTTAGAGTATTTTTTTTTTTTAAAAAAAAAAATAGACATTATTATTCTATTCATCTCCAAAATAAAGTACGAATTACTCAACTTTAAATAAAAAATATAAATTATACATATATAAATGTATATATGTTAATATATATACATGTGTCGTGCAGGTGCAAAAGTGCGTGTGAATGTAAGTTATGCTCACTCGTCGCGTGCTCATCTTCTATCATTTATAATAAATAGTAAGAAAAAGGAATACTAATTCAAACTATATTGATCTACTAAATAATGCTAAATTATTGTTTGACAATTTGTAAGTGTTGGATAACTTATAAGTGTATTGATGAATTGTATAAAATAATAATAAAATTATTTTTATTCTTTTTTATCTGTAAAAATTATTTTTGTTTAATGATAGTAAATTTATAATCATTTGAGAGGCCTGATAGACAGATAATTAATAAATTGTATATAATAAATCCTAAATTTAAAATTTTATAATGTATTGATTTAACTAGTTAATAGTACAGAATTTATAAATTTATTACTATCCAATATAATTAATAAATTTTATTGGATAAAATCTTTATAACATACGAGCACAAAATTTGAGAATGACTTTTTGAATGGAAATGAATTTGTTAGTGTTGGACGAAGTGGGTTAAATATTTTCTAAAATGTCAAACCAAAAAAAATAATTTCTTAGCAATTTTTCTATAATAAATGCCTAAGTTTTTAGTAATATATATCTTGTATCTTTGTATAATTATATATGCAAGTCCACTTTGATGGTGGCTGCCGAGATGTTGTTACCACGTGCGTTTTAGACAGCAGGGCTATTATTAATTTAAGGACAATTACCTAAATATCACATCCTGAATTTGGGCTAATTATAAAAGCATTTTGTAATATACACCTGCCTTGCTTCAGTTCCCCCAGTGCTTCACCCGTGCTTACGTTGAAAGCCCCAAGGTAGGAAATCAAATGAGCACCTTGTCATATGTTGCTGTATTACAATCGGGCTTGCACCTTGTTTGAAAGCAAATTCGATTGAGCTGTGCGCTTTGCGAATGTTCGTGCTCTTGTCTGAAATAACTGAGAACTGACAAAGGTCAATCTTGAATCATCATCATACAGAAAACAGAACGATTACATAAAGGAAAACACAATTTCACTACTGGAAAAACAGTTAATCTGAACACTGATATAGAAAATAAGAGGAAAAATGAGAGAGAAAAATCACCTTACTGAATTCCATCAATCTTTTGCTAAGGTGCCAAAACAGAGCAACAGATTTTGGGAATATCATTTCCCATTAGTTAATAATATTTGGAACAATGCATCATTTAATAATATACTATTTTTTCTTGGTCACAATCACTAACAAGGAGATGATAATGTTCAGGAAAAATTGCCTTAATTAATGTTAAATATTCCGTTGAACTTTTTGTTAATAATAGAAAATCAAATAATTACTTACTGTTTTACAAATAACTTGATTTCTGAATTAATTAAACATTGACAATAAAATTGTATTGGAAAAATGGTTTACTAATTTTGCTTCACTATTTGCTAGGAGATGTAATTTCACTGGAAATTATCAATGAATAACTCGACATATTTTAAGTTTTTTAATCTTTATGAAAACAATAAGAATCGAACATAAAATATTAAATTAATAGTGTGCTATAGGTTAGATGATTTTAAATATTTAATTATTCCTAGAGACTATAGAACTCAAACTGAAGGATTAATTGTATCTGAATTCAATTCTATAAGGCCAATTAATTAAAAAATTGTTGTTCAGACCCTGCACTTGAAAAAAAAGAAGAAAAAAATGAAAAGCATTAAATTTCTGAAGAAGAAAATAAAATAAAACATACCAAATGGTCAACCCAGCTTCAAACGTATATAGATTCAGCAAAACCTTCAACAAGAAAATTATGGCCTACCATGCTTCGTCATCTAGCTAATCAATTCGAATTTATAGGTCTTCATTGCCAAGTTCCTTCTGTTCCTCTGCTATTTTCTTAGCAGAATCTGCAAGAGAATTGTTGCAATCGCATACCTCAATAGACTTAAGTGTTGGTATTTCTCCAATACTCGAAGGGATCTCCTTCAACCTATCTAAACTTTCAAGAACAAGGTGTTCGAGACAAGGGAAGTGGGAGCTGTCTGTCGTCCAGCATTTCAGATAAATATCTTCAATTTTCAGGAATTTTAGGCAGGGAAAGTGTCCCTCCACTGTTTGCCACTTGGACCCTTTAACGGATTTAAATTTCAGGCTGAGCTCTTGAAGAAGGGGTAATGAGCCTATCATTGTCGAAATATCTTCCCATTGGAGGTTGCTGCCTAGTAAAGTCAACTTCTTCAGAGAATGCGAGATGTGAGGTTCTGCAGCAAATCTTCCCGCCACACCGATGCCAAAAAATATGCAGGAAAGAGCTTCAAGTTTATGTAGACGGTCAATATTATTGAGGCAAAAATGTGATCCCTCAAATTCCGCGTCATATTGTATCTTTAATTTCTTGATATTGGAGATTTTATTAACCATCTCTTCGCTACACCTGAAATCGCTAGCATAGGAGAGAGTTTGTAGGTTCTCCAAAACAAAGTCACTCTGCCTAGGATTTGGGAATTCGCAACTGCCGAATTGCACATGCCGAAGTAGAGGCATCTTCCAAATTTCAAGAGTATTTACACTCACGGCCGGCATAATTAATGCCTGTAGATTCCACAAAAGGTGGTATGAAGAAAAGAATTTGGAAATTATGTGCGATGAAGCACCGCAAACTACAAAACCACCGTGAACTACAATACATCGTAAGTTAACTAGCTGGAAAGTAGAAGCTTCTGGGCAATATTCTCCTCCAGGAGATTGAACAAAATTCTTATCGGCTTCTAATATCCTCAACAATTTAAAATTGGGGGGCAATGAAACTTTCAGATCGTCACATATAATAGAACGAGTATGTGACGTAAATTGTAAGGCGTCTCGAATTTCAAAAGAATAACAAGCATGCAACGTAGATTGCAAGGCATCAGGGACTTCAGAATATTCATCCTCGCCTTCTAATGTGCTTCGATGAATAGCAACGCGGCGTTGGATATGTATGCCTGGAAACTTGTAATGGCTATGGTGCCTTATCATGCAAAAAAACTTGTCTTTCTCTCTCTCTCTTAAGCACAGGTCCCTCAATAAATCATGGATCATGCATGATGCTATTTTTCCATTACGCTTTCTCCTATGAACTAAAATAAGATTCCTATCGATAAGGTTCTCCAAATAGTTTTCGGCAACCTCTTCCAAACTTTTACCACTAATTGGTTTCACAAATCCTTCAGAAACCCATTTCATTATGAGAGTATCGGCAAGAATTTTAGGGTCTTCTTTAAAAACTCCCATATAGAGAAAGCATGGTTTGAGTTGAACTGGCAAATGATTATAACTCGTATATAACAAATTCAAGCAACGTTCATCATCTTGTGAGTTCACAATTGAATGTAAATTTTTTGCAATATATTTCCAAAATTGTGGTGTCTTTTCAGACTTTGCTAGAAGCCCTCCAATCACCACAATCGCCAAAGGGAGCCCCTTACAAGTTTTTGCAATCTCCCTTCCGATCTCTTCCAATTGAAGAGGGCAACCATCTTCTCCAAACACAGTTTTGCACAGTAGACTCCAACTTATGTCATCATCTGGGAAATTCATCTGAAGGTGGTCACTGTGGTTACCAATAAAATGCGAAGCCACGAATGATAGCCTAGTGGTTATTATTTTCACACTTCCATTATCGTTATTGGGAAACAAGAACTTTATCTTGTCCCATGCCTCTATACTCCAGACATCATCCAATATAATCAAATACCTTTTGAAAAATAAACTTTTGTATAATGTATCTCTTAATTCCTCTTCACTCAAATCTTTGCAATTATCATGCTTTTTTTTATGGGTAAACGCAATTAATAAGAGCCGTCAAAAAGGGGCAAAGTTAAGTTGGTCCCGTCCCCCGTCACAAAAACAATTAAGGGGAAGTTTGTGAAAAGGAACGGGACCAACCCAATTCATTCGAAGATCATGAAGTGGCTAGCTATAATTAGATACAAGAGCATAATATACAATACTGGCTTCTGACCATCTAATTTGTCATAATTATATGGCCTTTTACCATTTTAATTTATAGATTATTAGTAGATCATGAATGAAAATAGTCAAATTCTCATGTTTCTTCTTTCTTTTTAAAGAATCAACTACGTTCAAAGATCAGTTACATTAAAAATATTCGAAGCTATCATGCGGTAAATAAAAACCCACATGTTGCTGGTGGGAATTGCATTCATTACATAATTTAGCACGTTCCATGTCATCTTTTTGCAAAAATTTTCGATATACTGAAAGTGATAATAATTCTACTTAAAATAATGTATCTTTATATATAGTCTACCTAGATGTCTATTAGAACTCCAAACATTTAGAATTTATGATAAGAGGAATGCATGTGTACAAAAATCCAAATTTATCAAACAACCCCAATAAATTTAAAAATTAATTATTGCTCGTCCCTTGAAAATAAACACACATTAGAATTCAAAAGAAGAAAATAAGAAAAGAACATACCCAGATCAAAAATCAAACCCTTCAATCATCCGGAGTTACGCCAATTGCGGCATTGACAACGTCAACCTCTCCACCGAAGCCATTTTCTTCATTATCTTGCAGTACTTTGAAATTAGGGCTATCCAAGCTCATCATCTTTTCGTACTCCGAGGGTGAAACTCTAACTTCAACAAGTAGGTCTTGATTCTCAAGTTCCTCCTGTTCCTTTGCTATTTCTTTAGCAGAAATGATGGCGGAGTAGCTACAGTGCTCTAACTTAATTCTTTCCAATGTTGGTATGTCTCCAATAGCTGAAGGGACCTCCTCCAATTCACCTAACCCTATGAAAACAAGGCGCTCAAGGCATGGAAAATGGGTGCTGTCTGTCTTCCTGTATTTTAGATCATCACAATTTTCAATCGCCAAGAACTTTAGGCTGTGGAACTGCCCTTCAATTGTTTCCCACTTAGGTCCTATATATGAAGGATTTCCCTCGCAAACCGAGCACTTCAAGGAGAGGCAATGACCCAATCTTTGTTGAAACATCTTCCCAATGGTGGCCACACCTCTTCAAAATCAACATCTTGAGGCTATGTGGGAATGTGAGGTTTTGCAACAATTCACTCCGAGATGGCATCTCTTCATGAAATCGGAGACAAATTGTTTCCAATTTACATAGATGGGCAAGATTATTCACTACAAGAAAATGCGGTTTTAGCGACGGAAAAATCCGTCTCTAAACCGTCTGTAATCAACGATTAGCGACGGTTTAGAGACGGAAAACATTCCATCGCAAAAGTTCGTGTCGCAAAATTTTTGAGATGGTTTTCCGTCTCAAAATTTCAGTGTCGGTTTTGAGACAGATTAGAGACGAAAATTCCGTCTCAAAATGGTCGCCCATCTTAAATGTAAAACAGTCTCTGAAATCAAACAGCGACAGATAGATCCGTCTCTAATCGGTCTCTAATTTAGCGACGGATAAACCGTATCAGATCCATCTCAAAAATTTTAGTTTAGAGACGGATTTTCTGTCCCAAATCCATCTCTAAATGACTAATTTTTATTTTAATTTTCTTGTTTTAGCGACGGATT
>JACFYI010003799.1:599519-613285 GCA_014898755.1 Handroanthus guayacan | reverse complement strand
CGAAAAATAGGTGATTCAAGATTTTATTTTAGGGGAATTCTTGGGGTGTCACACATCTTAATCTGTAAAAATCGCTATTGGTGTTTTTCCATTCATGGTCTCACAGGACATTTATATTAACCACTGATATGATTCCATGGTCTCATTCTGTGAAAAAGTAGCAATAAATATGCAAGTGCCACCGTGATTATTTACACCAGACAATATTACCACAGGAAACTTGTAATTGTTGGTTCTATAAGTACTGTCAAACATGAGAACACCTCCTAACATATTACATTCAGCCCTTGACATCCCATCACACCAACAAAGTTTAGGAAACACCCCTTCATTATCTACTATATATTTGTAAATCATACCTTCACAGTGTGATTTCATATCATCAAGATAACGAATTACAGTATTCACATCACTATCACTAATCATTTTCTGACGCTGCTTGTATAGATAATTGTTTGTATCTTTACGATTGAGTGAGAGCTTGCCACCACCTCCATCAAATGCTACGTTAATCTCAACACATTACAATGCCTCGTACCAATCTCTATAAGTAAAGTCAAAGATGTCTTGTTAGAAGGAGATAGGTATCTGAAAATATTTAGTTTACAAAAATTTGTTAGTATTATTAATATATATAGTTGAAGGAACTAGCTAAGTAACATTACTTGTGTGTTAATATTTAGATTTTAAAGTGCTATAACACTTTGTCAACAGATTACATCACATTACACATTGGTGGAGAATAGAATTCACTACGCTATAGCACCCCAAAGTGCTGCAACACTTAAGCCTCTGTTTATATGTTGAAGGGGAATAAAATTAAGTATGCTACAACACTTTAAAGTGTTGTGGCACTTCAGCTGCTATTAATGTATTGGAGGATAATAGAATTTAGCATGCTAATGCACTTTAAAGTATTATAGCACTTCAGCCGCTATTTACACATTGGAGGATAATAGAACTTAGTATGCTATGGTAAGTACTTCAATTTCTATTTGAATTTTGGATGAAAAGCACATGAACAACTGCCTACCACCAAATCATTGAGACAATTCTCCACAAATATTAAAATTTGAAATATAACTTGTTATGCTAACTATTTATATAAAATATCAAAGTTTACACCCTTTACATCGCAAACCATGATTTGCATCATTCGGTTCAAGAGGATGATTGTGAACCTATACAAATCTGGTTACCTTACATAGATTTGAAAACCAATCATGTGGTGAGCAAAAGCTAGCTAAGCATCCACATCCTAGGTTAGATTTAGCTCGTCATTGTCGAAGGTATCCTGGTTTTGGTTTCCTTCAGAACCCCTCTAGTGAACGCGTCCACTCACAGTTCTTGACAATCCATACTTATTGGACTTTTGCTAATTCTTCACATTCATTGCAATTATGACCGCATTTCTTCTTTTTATTTGACTTGCATGCATTATGTCTGAGCATCTTGTTCTTGCAAGCTTGTTTTTGAACATCAAACCCTTTTTCCCTCCCATAAGCAATGTAAAACGTCTGTGCTTCATCTATTGACTTGAAAAAAAATTATCATTACCTTATCTATATTCTTATCACTGGAAATATATTCTCATGAATCGGATCCCTTATCTTTATCACTACAATAAGTATGCAAACAATCATTGTCAGTCGTCAAATTAACTTTCATGTCATCATGTAGACTAAAAATCTCTTCTTCTTCAAGCTTTATGTCACTCATCCTTCAATTGTATGAAAAATCTACAAAAATAAATAAAATATAATTAAGTTTCACAACATGAAAAACATGGTAACATATAAACTTTGAATATCATAAACATTTGGAATCCTAATATAATTGAAACCTGCATTCCCAAGGAATTAGGAGAAACAAGGTGAATCTAAGAGGCAATGGTTCTAAAGAACCATTTGTACACATGGCAAAATTTTAGGGGATATAAGATGTTAAATAAAAATTATTGTTATCAGATTGTAGCCAATCCACACTTTTTAGAAAGTTTAGTTACAATATGCAGGGAGTGTTATTATAATTTTTAGAGTAAATTGCATTAAACCCCAACCTTTGGGGTTTGGTGCACTTTACTCCCTAAGCTTTGCAAATGTGCGATTAATCCCCCCAACGATTGAAAAACGTGTGTTTCGCCCCCTTTCACAATCTCCGTTAGAATATTTTGGCGGATATGATTTGCTGAAGATGTTAAAGTGATGTCAATGATTTCAAAAGCTCAAAAAGTTGTTAATCAATAAGAGTCTCCTTAAAGTCCAGCAACAATAAAATGCAAAGAAATGCAAAGTAAACATTAGAAAAATGAACAAAAAAATTCCCCCATTCAAAATCCAACAATGTGAGTAAATACTATAAACTCTTAATGCACTGGAGTTTTGGAAACATGCAGAAAATTGTATTTTTTTTTCTCACACTAATATCCTTTAACCCTAGTATTACACACACACACACACACACACACACAAACACACAAAAAAAAAAAAAAAAAAAAAAAAACCTGAAGAAATAACCCCTTTTCTTCAAATTGTGTCAATGGTGAGTGTAGATTCACTTATACAAATCAGCCACCAAGAGAAATTTGAAAAAGTTCGAGATTTCACTTGGAAATAATTGATAAATCAACTCAAAATGGCTTCATTTTGCATAAATAACACAAAAACCTTGAGAGTCTGTTCTTGAAATCGAGTTGAAAAAGGATTCTTTTTTCAAGCTTCAAACACATTTTTTTGGAGTAGTAGATGTTGAATGATAATCTGAAGCACGCTTCTTTTGTATAAATACGAGAGTATGGAATCATTTCATAATTCAAAATTTTGAAAAAGGTTGGGGGTGACTAAGCTAATTTAGCACGTACCATTCAGGAGGATAAGCCAATTAAAATATGGTCGCATGGTGACAGCCAATTATTAAGAATTAGGGGGTTTGTATGGATTCAGTCCTTAAAATACCAACAAAAAAAAAAAAAAAAAAAAAAAAAAAAAAAGAAGAAGAAGAAAATGTAGAATATAAAAAAATCAAAACTATTAATTTCAACCATTGTATTGCAGGGCATCATTCGACAAATAAACATATGACATAAAAGTCTAAAAGGTAAGTGTTTCAATTTTCAAATTAGCAATCTCACAATTAATAATCATCAAAATTATGGGAATATATAAAAAGTTCAAAGTTTAAACACACAACATTATGCAATGATATCAATTATTCATCGTCATCTCCTCCATTCTCATTAAATTTTCCTTGACCACGGTTGCTACTTCCATTTTAAGCACTAGTACAAGGTGCAATATCAATATCATTTGAATTTGTACTACCCCCGATCATGCTTTCAAATAATCTCCACCATTCATTTTGAAATCAAAGAAATAAAAGAAAATCTAGATCAATTTTTTAGTAAGATATATATATATATATACACATAGTCACACATTCAATCAAATAATGAAAAAGAAATTAAAACTTACCAGATTGACTAGTCCTGCATGATTTAATGGCAAAATCTCATCCAAAGCTATCTAACGTTTCAAAAAAGTATAATTTCGTTAAAGTATTTTGTTTTCTCCTCGCCTCAATCATGTCATACACTCCATTCATAACTTCAGGCTTTTGACAAAAGGGTGATTGATCATACTAAAAGGCGAGATTTAATCAATATCGAGTCGCATGAATTCTCTTTTTCAAATGCTTATTCTATCTCTAATTGATAAGTATTGTGTATTCACCATAAAATTCTTTTTTATTTATGAATATAACTTGATTCCTTTTCTTACCCGAAGTATACCCCATAAAAGTTATAAGTCTGGACGGATAGAATTTTTCTAAAAGCCCTCCATCTTTTTCACTCAGGAAAATTTCTTTTGTTTTCTCTCCTATTTGTTAATATTTTTTTTCTTTCCCGAATAATCCACTTTTAAAATAGAACCTTTTGTCATAATCTTATTTTCTATATTAACCAGTTAACTTGTCCAGAAAGGTGACAAGCAACTTTTAGATTTACTTTTTTTTCATATTAAAAAGGGATCCTAGTTTGTTAAATTGGTCCTATGTCTTCTGATCCGTTGTAGAAGAGTAAAGCTTGATTCCTTCATTATATCAGCGTTAGCCGATGATGCTCATAGTTCTTCGTCCGCGTCCTATTCTAAGATCCCCCACGTTGTATGTTATACGTTCTGAGCAAACAATTCAAGCATATGCGATTCATGTTATTTCCTTTTCACGGCTTACCAGAAAGTCCCAGGATCCGTTCTCGCCAAGGCATGGTTCTTTTTGCCATCTTCACCATTTAAGTCCATATTTGTAGCCACTACGTGTTAAAAGCTTTTGAGTCTGCTAATTGATGAATTATTTCTAAGGCCATTGGATCACATTGCCCTTGGCTGACATGCATGTGCAGGGAGATAGGTACAGCAGCTGCACCCTATCTAAGCTTTTTCGTGATGAAGCGTGTGTTTAGTTTTTCATTATGGACAGCAATCATGATAGTGATGGCAAGTTAGATATAGGGTGTGTTTAATAGGGAATGTGAAGAAATTCTATAACAGTGGTCTGTTAGTTATCAGGTAATGTAGAGTATTTTAATCTCTTGTTTGATAAGACACATTGAGGTTGTGTGATTGACATACCCCTGTGTATTTTTCTTGTTTGAAAAACCATATTAAAGGATATGTGATGACATTTTACTATAATACCCCTTGGGTATTACTTTTGGTAGTTGTTGTGAGTAATTTTTTTTTTTTTAAATTTGAAGCATCAAATAAAAAATGACAAAATCACCATATTATGAAATATATATTATTTTGAATTAAAGTTATTGTATTGTATAAATTAATAATTTATGCATTCAATATTTATAAAAACAACATATATGTTTTTTATTTATAATATTTTTTTAAGAACCAAACTATGCATATGTAAAAACTATGTACATGTTTTAAGCTTTTTATTGAAAATATGTATAATATATATATATTTATATATAAATATATTATTTTGAATTAAAGTGATTGTATTGTATAAATTAATAATTTATGCATTCAATATTTATATAAAAAAAACAAATATGTTTATAATTTATAATATTTTTTAAGAATCAAATTATGCATATATAAAAACTACCTACATGTTTTAAGCTTTTTATTGAAAATATGTATATTGTTTATATAATTTATACATAAAATATATATTATTTTGAATTAAAGTAATTGTATTGTATAAATTAATAATTTATGCATTCAATATTTATAAAAACAACATATATGTTTATGATTTATAATATTTTTTAAGAACCAAACTGTGCATATATAAATTTTTCGATAACTAATGTTTTATTAATATATTATTTTACCATATGTAAAAAGTAAATAGGATTTTTTTTTTTTTTTAAAGAAAAGCACTTTTTTCATATTTTGAAAATTTTGTTCCAGGTAATTGTCAAAAATAAAAAAATAAAAATTCAAATTCACAATTTGTGGTGTCAAAATATTTTCAGGATAAATATGTACCTCTCTCAATTACATTTCTCAATTCCTTGCAGTAGTTGTGGTAACTATATTTCCAGGGACAAAATTATAATTTCATCCCCCACATTCCTTAATCCCAATTTGCGTAGATTGAATCTCACCCTTGAGGTGAGATTGGAATAGAGGCCAGTAGTATCTACAGTGCAGGCCTTTTGCACATTTCGGACAGACACAATTCCTTAATTTGGGGCATCAAATAATAATCATCAAATAATAGATTATCGTATTTTAACTCCCACAATTGTAATTAATATGCACTATCAAACACGCCCATAGTGTTTCTACTCAAAATGGCTCGCATCCTATTATTGTGTGGCACCTCGTAACATTTACAAGTCGACTTTGAATTGTAGGCACCTCTTCTTTTCTCCCATATAGGCATGTCATTCCAGATGTACAAATATCATTCCAGATATTCGAATACAAATATTAATACATTCACATATGATAACTATTCAGATGCAAATATTCAGATTCAAATTCTACCGAATGTAAGAAATAAATATCCATATCCAATATCCATTTGAAACATTATTGCATCAATTATCCACATTCTTTACACAATATCCAAATTTGTTACTTTAAGTATATGAGTTTGTTAGACTAATGCAAAAAATTAAAATTCATGAGTACAATTACTTTAAATATTCCAACATAACCTAAATCTTTAATAAGTAGTGTACAATTTTTCAATATTATTTAATACTTGTACATTATGTTGTTTATATAAATATTTATCTATAAAACTATGAATAAATGCCAATAACTTTCTGAATATAAGGATTTTAGATGCAAATACTATTATATCCATAACCAAAATTTTTAGCAATTGATACGGACAGATGTATGCCCAAATGGTCAAAGAAATATTTGAAAATTTTTGACGGACTTACTTCCAGTCTGCAGAGGGAGGACCTATAGAATCTAGGACCTAAACATTCCTTGAAAATTAGAAAAACACTTGGAGCTGCCGCAACAACTCCCACCGATAATTTAACTAATAGAAAGATAGTATAACTGTGATCTAAAAAATTATAATGACTTTAGGCAGTACTATTTTCCAGACAAGATATTATATTTCCAATCCAGAACTATTGTTTAGAGATATAGTTATTTCCCAAATAACACGAAATTAATGTATCTAGACCAAACCCAGCAGTGTTAATGTAGTTATCCCTTGAAACTAACACACGATACCAAATATCTAGCCAAATTGTTGCACATAGCGAAATGCAAAAAGCAAAAGATAAAGAGTTTTTGGCCATAAGAAATGCTGCGACTGATCCAGGGCGCATTCTGCTGAATTTTGACCGAATGCACAGTCGACTAGTCAATCAGGAACCGTCAGTGATATGTTCAGACACTTATTGAAGCTTGCTCGCTATTTTTTCACGGGGTTAAAACACAAACAAATGTAAAGAATCAGTGGCCTACTACTGGAGTGGAGCTCCCCGTGTTGGTTTCATATTTACAACATAGGACCATAGAATGCATTAACTAGGTGAAAAGGTCGAATTAAAGCGGCTAAACATTTGCACAATAAAACAAGTATCGGAAGAGAAAAGGAAGAGCTCCAGAAAGAATTTTATGACTTTAGGCAAATTACCCTTTCATTCTGAGGGTCCAACCGTGGTTTCCAGGATCAAACTTTGGCAGAAAACAGGACGGCTCATGCTGGATGGAGACTGGTTTAATGTATTTCTTTTCTCCTCCACGGGAGTTCCAATAACCCTAGCATTGGCCCTTTAGAAATGTGTACTGCACAAGAGGCTACGGCATTCTTCAAAAGTAATCAAAGGCATAACTTTGCTCCTTAATGACACAGCGTTTCCCCAAATGTCACCCAGCGCACAAAACTATCAGAAAAATCCTGAAGCCCTTCATAGTCATGGGCTTCATCGTAAGACAGGTCAGTTCCAGTGTACTCCCTTCGCTACAAATTGAAAACAGTGCCAAGAATCCATCAGATATTTAACTCAAGTATGCTAAAGCAAACAATGATGCAAATTTATTGTAAACGCTATGGTCCATATTTATTCCCACAGTAGGAAGTTAAAAAGCAACTGCTATTGGAGGCCGGGAACCACAAATCTATATGGTCACGTAGAGTAATTAGGTGAGCATCAAGAGTCACAAATTTATAGAAAGTGGCATGATAGACTTCAACAGACATTATGAAATGCTGACCATAAGATGGAATTTTTGGTCTGGGGAGACTAGACAAACACTAAAGCAGACGTTTAATGCATGCAGAATGAAAAACTAAAACAAAATTTTCCTGTACAAAGAAAATGAAAAAATAGCGAAGCATTAGCAGGTGACATATTTTAGCAGGCCCAAATCTATGCGCTTGAAACCAAGACCCTCTGCATCTTTGTTATTCATTATTCAGTAAGTTTTTGAAGAAACAATCATCATGGTCCAATACGTGTGAGTTATCTCAGTGAGATACTGTGAGATAGCCGTACTGCTGAGAGGTGCGCCTCCTCCACAAATAATTTTTCATAGACATTCTTTTACCTTGCTGTCAAATGCAATTCAATTTTTGGCAGCCAAATTATAAATAGAAAGAAGATACTAACCCTCATGCTAGATCCACATTCGCTTATGGATGGGGTAGTTTCTCCAACGATTTCATTGACGACATTTTCCGTTGACAAAACAGCAGTTGGAGAGGTTGTCAGCATTGATCTGAGTAGGGAAAAGAGTAGATGAATTAGTTTCATCAAAAAAACTAAACATTCAAGTACCCATACTTAACGAGGAGCACTTTAGGTCCTTCCTTCAACAATGCAAACAACCCACAATTAACCGAACAACTTGCAAATTCTGACTATAAATTCTCCTCACAAAATGTCTAACGTTCCAAAAAGGTTGCAGTGGATTAATAGAATCTAGGATACAAGAGAGTATCAAGCAAGATGATCCGTTAAATTCAGAGGGACATACCCATGTGCAAGGTATATCTTACAATACTAGAATGTTTACACAACATTACAAGATAAAGTAGGAACTTGATCATGGCATTAGAGATCAGTGTCAAGAATGCTAGGACATGCAGATAACGAAAAACAATACAAAAGAGAATCAGCAGCTGGCTTAATCACAAGTTGATAACATCAAGTTACTTTACCAATATTTGTAACTCCTGGATCATTAACAGAACACTAGCAGCATGAGGTATCACAGACGAAATCAGACTGGTAAACTTCTGGCAAGCAAAGGACAAGTCCCGAAATGGTCAACAAGAACTGAGGATCTTTGTACAAGTGCAATAAAATCCGGACATAATGAAGTAAATTTACAAATGAAGTAACTCAAGTCACATCATCAAAATAAAAATCCAATAGTACAAGTCATAACTCAAGTTTGGATATAGTCAAAATAAGATCCAAAAGTAGAATGAATTCCAACATATTATGAACATTTTCTTAACCCAGGCATTATTAGCAACAACTGGGAAGCTGGGATTCCAGTTGCAAAGTTCAGAAAGTTATGACTTATGATGTATGTAAATACCAGGAAATGCTATGACCCTTGTTTCCCAAAGCCAAGTATTGGAAAATAAAATCTGCAGTAACTAGTCCAAAATAAAAATAATTAATCAAGATCAACAATGTGAAATCCAATTTAGGAACTCAGTCATCGCCGTATGTTTAAAAAGGAGAGGACCCGTTGCACTTTGCCCCCACCCCAATTAAGAAGTTCTAATGCACGAAGCCTTCAGTCAAATATCCAGCCATTTTTTGTTGCCAGTCACAAGCACATGCATTGCACCTGGCTATTTTTTGCTGGCAGATTACAAGCACGTGCATTGCACGCCTCTTTGCAACGCATGTGCTTGTAATCCGATAGCAAAAAATGGCTGGAATACATAGTAAAAGTTCTTATTCTAGGGGGCACGAATACATAGTAAAAGTTCCCGGGGATAACATGCAACTTTTTAATTTTTCAGGGAGTGGGGGGTTGACGTACAATAAGTCCTCAGACAAATGCAAAGAGATACTGAAGCCATCTTCAGTAAAGACATTCTAACTGACTGGTGCTTGGCAAATACAGAAGGTACAAGCCAAGAATAGAGAGGCAAAGGCCGCCTTTAAAAGTTAATATGCCCAGAACTGCAAAAGCAGACTCTAAGCAAAAACTTATAAGTAAAGGTACAAGTTTCAGGAAGACTGGACTGATAGAAGGGCATGTGTACATAGCATGACAGAAAACTAGTTAAAAAGGTCTCAAGTACAACAAAAAAGGAGAAAAACAAGCTAGACCATCCAGCTAATAGAATGGGGAATAACCACCAATTATAAGTTGACAAAGTTCAATAACTCAAGATCCGCCATTTCACTTGATGAGTATAATACAATCTGAATCAATGAGGCATCACCTCATGTATCTTGCATAAACATTGACTACTAAGATCATTTCAATTACCCATGTGGATACTCTGGTGTTAATTTATCTACAGTTAAAAGGAGTCAGTAGTTACACCTGGATAAAACTCTTCAAATAAAAAAGCTAAATTTATCTTCGTCAAAGAACTGCCTTTCAAACACTTCAAATAAAAAAGCTAAATTTATCTTGGTCAAAGAACTACCTTTCAAACATCTCTTCCTCGCATGAATTACCAGAGGAAGAGAGCCAATCCAAGTCAACAAAGTTAGAGCAATCACTTGCTTCCCCATTTTCGTGTTCAAGGTATCTATCTCTTTGCATTTCAGCAAAAAGCTCCTTGGTAGGCATTGGAGGAGAAAATCTGCAGAAGAAAAAGCTGAAACAGATAAGAGCAAAACAAATGTTTTCTAACAACACAGGTACTTAAAAAAAGTTTCACACACCAAATCCTTCATATGACATCCCCAAACATGCGAATATAATATCGCACATAGATAAATTATTAGATAGTTAACCAAATGGAGAACAAAAACTAAGTTGACATTTGAGATGAAAACTACCGGCATTCCCAGCAAGTATAATTTCTACTCTGTAGGAGTGGAGTTCAGCATTTAAACTTTTCAACACAGTTGGAATTTAGCTAATTAAGCCCAAAAAAACACTAACTTATGTTTGACAAGTATCAGCTACTCAAGAGTTTCCAAACGAATAGAAAAACCATGTACGGATGGTATCACAATTTTGCTCACTCAAATAAAATGTAAGCTTTGCATCCTAATCCATAGTCCACAGCTACTACATGACCTTAGCCCACTCTGCTGGAGATTAGACTTGTAAGGAACGGCATTCAGCTTATCCAAATAATTAAACCCCTGATTGATAAGTTGGAGCTATCCTAGGCCTCGGCACCAAGCATGCATTTTCTGCACCTGAAGCCTACAGCTCAACATCGGCTTGAGAACCCCGGCAATCAGAAGCTTATCAAGTAGAGCGTAAATTTTCTATACTGAATGTTTTGCTGTGTAAATGCACAAATTAAGTACATTTTTCAGTAACAATAGGTGTTCATGCTAAAGCACCATGACCAAGTGGGTCCACTGTATGATGTAAAGAGCAACAAGGGTAAATTACGCTTATATTCCCTTCGAACCAGCTAAATTACAAACTCTGCTCCTTTAACTTTCATGACAACTAAAACCTCCCTTTAAAAATGCAATTTTACCAAACTGCCTACTGTTAAAGAATTTTAGCTGGATTGACAGAAAATGATGAAGTCAACAAAAATTTGATGTAAAATTCTTCTTTCACCCCCAATAAGATTTCGAAACCTTGAGGGAGGGAAAATGTAATGCATTTATTATAGCTGGCAAATGGGCAGTCTGGGTTAGGTTTAAAATGGTGGGCCTAAAAATTAGTTCAGTTACATAGGTCCCAAATGGGTTGGATGTGGAACGGGTCAAATCAAATCCAGATTGGGTCCAAAAAAGAAGATTCATTTTGCATAACAAAAGTATTTCATTCAATAAAAATAATAGTAATACTACACATATTTTACAAATTATGCATTCATAATTGTCACATTTCAACCTACGTAAAATAAAAATCATTATATAGATTAATACCTTTTGATTGTTTTTCTTTATCAACATGTTATGTTAAACATAATGTCAATTTTGATCATTGGGTGAATTACAAAAATCACCCATGAGGTTTGGTGTAATTACAAGAACCAACCACGAGGTTTGGCAAATTAAATCACCCCTAACGAAGCAATACCATTGGGATTTAACGGAAATTGAAGATGTTACCGTGTGTACAAAAGATAAATTTCAACATTACTTTTAAAATTTACTATTTGTCTATACGGTAACATCATCAACTTTCACTAAATCTTAAAAATATCGCTTTGTCAAGGGTAGTTTTTGTAATTTGCCAAACCTCAGGGGTAGTTCATGTAATTATACCAGGGATGGTTCCTGCAATTCACCCTTGATCATTTAACAGATTTTTCATTATTTTTCATGTTCGCATAACTAACTTCTTATAGGTCATCTAGCCTGATCTCATGTTATTTTAACATTATAAGGATGTCTACTTCGTTTTATATATTTACATGCTATATAAGCTCTTTCCAGATATGTTGAATGGTTATTTCTTTTTGTATTTGCATTTGTAGTCTTTTAAAGATACAATTGCCATCTCAATCCACTCCAAAAATTTAAGACCTACCCAGCCCAAAACTGGCTCGAATGGGTTGGATCCATGAGTCTCAATATCCACAAGGGGAAAAAAAATATTAAAATACTATTTAAGAATAATAATTGTTGGAAGGAAAAATTCCCAATAGGAAAAAAAAATTAAAAAAAAGGCCATTTGTGGGAGTTTCTTTGGCCATCCTCTATCTAGCTAGAATTAATAACTACATGTTGCACTTTTCTTATGGAGATGGCTTGCTCGAGTACTTCTAGTATATAGGTTTAAAACATAGAAAAGAAAGACACTTTGAAGGACATTGTGGGAAAGAAATAATTGTAATGATCTTCGAGACAACAACAAAGTTTGAAACGTTCTAACACCACCCAAAACACGGTTTCTTGACTATTATGTCACATATAGATAAAGGTGAAAAAAGAAGATATGCTTACAATAGACATAACAAAAATGAAAGAGCAATTCCCAGGGCCATGGGCCATAATGATAATGCCAATGAAATTGGCTAATGCACAAGCTACAGAAGTAACTCATATTATAGCTATTTGTATACCATACCATTCACTGAGATCTTGTTTGTAAATTAATGTACTTAACCTAATATTGCTAGCAATTTCGTGCTATTTCATGTAATGCAATATTCCTACGAACTCACAACCCGAGTAAATTTTTTGACATAATGAGCATAGCACTGAAATAATTATTATCACATACCAATTATCTTTTAAAAATATTAACATTTACCATATTTGTCATGAAGACACCTTCAGCCGTAGAAACAACACATGTACACTATCCATGAATATAAATATGACTAAAACATCAGGAGCAAAATGGTCATTTAATAAATTAATAAGATAATTATTTTTTAAAAAATAAATTAAGAGCAGAATAGTGAATTACTACTTCATTTGGGTTTATCGACGGAGCATTTCATATGGGAGCACTGTATGCGTATTTAACTGTAACAATAAACTTCTTGGTTCATCTTATCATGCAATGAGTGAGATCTAATTTTTTGTTCGTCAAATTCACATAGCACTATCACAAGAACAATGAGGGCAAATTACGAATCCATATCTAGTAACACTTCAACAGGCGCCAGACAAACTATAAGACAAAATCATGAGGACTTTAATATGCTCATCTGAAAGCAACTATCAGGAAATGCAAAACATTGAGGACATGAAAAATTGTACAAATAACCCGTAAATAACAAATAATACTAGAATGTGTGCTCATCTTCCAGAGATCAGAACGTAATCAGAAAAAACAAACCCACAACACTCAATCTGCAACAAATAGGCAGCTTTGATCTAGTACTTCATTTTCAGACCTGACCCATGATGCGCACACAACAACCTAACCCTTATGGCGCCATCATCCTGTTCCTTCGGAATAATATTGAAAAATGTCATTGCTATTATTCAAACAAGCATGAAGGATATGCTTGCATTTTTGTCATCGGTCAAATAGGATATGTAATCATTGGAATACCTGTTGGAGACACAAATCATGGATATGCAAGCATGATTACTTGTGTGTGGTTCTATATCTCATGAATCTATGACCTTTGTTCGCATTGTATTATTTGGTCAATGTAGTGAAAATATGGAGGGTTATGAATCATCTTTCCCT
>JACFYI010003799.1:582845-599460 GCA_014898755.1 Handroanthus guayacan | reverse complement strand
GGGGGGGGGGGAGGGGCTCCTCATTGTTCTCCAGACTCACAACCCCCACCCCCAATCTCCCTCCCTCCCTGCCTTTGTGTGCAAGTATACTTTTTTATGGATTGGCAGGTGTAGGTGGAAGCTAGGACGAGGAGAAAATATCAAAACAAAGAAACTATCCTTCATGTTTCAGGTCAAAATTTCAGCTCTGCACTGGGTTCCAGTTCTATAGCAAGACTAACAGGCTAGGTCTGCATATACGGGACTATTTAAAGCTTCAGCAGGTCACAGGTGGGTGAGGATATACTACCAATTTATAGTCCTAGTCACAAGGTAAGAGGAGAGAATCAGTAGGGCTACTCATCAAAGTTATCATTTATACTAAAAGTGTGAGACCCTTAGGTATGTGTTATGCCTAAAAGACCCCTTAATATCAACTCATCGTGAAAACCACTCAAAACCCAATAAAAAGTCATAACCCCACTAATTTATGTCTTTATACTAAATTATGTATATATTAATCATATTTTAATTACTAAATACACACAAATCAACTGTACATTATACTTTAATATATATATATATATATAATATAGATTATTTTATGCACATGCATTGAAGGGGCACTGTGTGCCAGTTTAAGATAACTTGAATTATAGAACCTCATTTTCTCTACTGGACAAGCAAGGAAAATGGAGTCCTTTATTGGAGAATCTTAAAACCATCCATCCCACCCCCCACCTCACTCCCCCACTTTCCATGGTATCCCTTCAACCAACCCCGCATCGGCTAATTCTACTGGATGACTTCTAGTGAGGTAATTTTATGGTACTCCCATTAAAAAAATAAAAATAAAAATAAAAAATAAAAAAACTCATTTACCTCATAGTAAACTAAATGAATATACTAGTTAGGAAAGTAAAGCACCTTGAATATGCTAACTCGGTTTCAGAAGTTGATATTTCTGGCGTTGACTCAGAAAGCATTTTAGTTCCCCCCTTCGATTTGCTGGAGAACTCAGCACTAGTAAAACCTCTATTGCTATTTAAGGAAGACATGGGCAAGCGACTTTCACGAAGAATATGACCTTCTGATAATGATCTCTGAAAAAGTGACCTAAACTTGCAAAAAAAGAGAGTGAACATCAACTTGAAGTTACTTGCAGGACAGTAGATGAGATTATAAACCATCAACATCACCATAAAAATATTAAGCAAAGTTCATCTTTGATGATTGATAAACAAATTGGTACGCAGAAAATCACCCTCTCGTGGTTTTTGAATTGGGGGATCAACCCTCATGATGCTCAACATAAATGCATCAGTCACATATGATGTCAAGCAAACTTCCTGACTCCATGCCACTTACTACTATATGAATGATATGCCCATTCTAACATCAAGAATCACGATGAAATGAGTAACAACGGGCATTCCTAATATTTGATAATAGCAGTTCCTAGCAAACAACATCTCCAGGGAACTAGATACAAGGCGTCTTATAATCCTAGCATATCACATTTGAGAAAATTCCAGTAATACTAGTTATAAGTCATGAATTTAGAAATAGCTATGATATTACTGAAATTCATAAATTCATGTAGTTAACATTAATCCAAATGAGAGAAAAGCATTCACATTTCAGCACCTACATGGACACCCAAATTAGTGACTAGGAAGAAACTTGATATGTGAAATTGCTAGGCTATATCGCACTAGGAGAGGAATGATGGGTGGCAATGAAGTATAATTAACATTTTGCCTGAGTATTTTATCACATGGAAGCCACAAACAGAACAAAAAATTGACAATAATGAGCATTAGAGGGTTCTGCACCTGTTTTTACCAATTTTTATTACTTAAAAGTCAGATGCCTCCCAAAACCTTCAAATGAAGTTTTATGTAATACTAACCCAAGTATATAGATATGGCACGCAGCACTGTGGCAGATATTTAACTATCACTATTGATGTAGATATACCTTCCATTTTCATCAATATTTGAATGTCCATGCCTTCCACCACGGTAATGCTGATCGGCCTCAAGCTCCCACACATCAGGTTTACCTGGTTGAGGTTGAAAATTCCCCAAAAATCTGCTCAAATATAAACATTATTCGATCAGACTTGAATATACACTGAAACACAGTAGAGACCAGTAACAACATTTTGAAAGAAAAGGGGAGAGGAGGGAAGCAAATTGCCCACTTCCCTCCAAGCTCCTCATCAATCTTAATCTCTATCAATATATTTAGATTTCAGAAACTACGTGTAAACTTGCAAAACCCACTTACACATTAATAGCATTTTGTTTCTCTGCATCCATATATGCATTGTTGTAATATCTTTGTAGAGTTCGGAAAAATTCCTGGGACTGTATTGCAGCTTTCGAATGACCTCTTCTCTCAGAGAAAATCTATTGTAAATTAAAGTTTTTGAGATGTCAATATATGCATAATAAATGTCCTAACTGAAAAATGAAATGGCTACTAAATAAAAATGGCACAGAACTCGATTAGATCTTCCCCTACAAGTCATGTTCCTCTTTTACACTATAAGAACACCTGATTGAGATATATGCTAGACAATCAACTCAAATCAAGTTTGAAAACCCATCAGTGTAACATATAATAGCCCACTCCAACTTCCTTGCCAGCATAAGCCCAATCACCACACTCTGTCTATGATTTGGAACTCAAAATGTCTCAACTAGTTGAAGGAACTCATACTGAACAATAATTCCCCGCTCTTAACATTCTGACACATTTTAAAGAGAAAAGTTAAAACTGAATTCACTAACAAGTAAAAACTGAATTCACTAACAAGTAACAAGTAGTTTATACAGAATCCTCTGTGGCAAAACAAATCTGCTATGCTATCAGAAATACCGAGAAAAATCTTCAAACGCAGGGTCCATACTGAACAGTTGAAACCACTAATTATCTTGCTTTCCGCAATTAGATAAAGTTATAGACAAAGACTTCAATTTTAATACCAGCTGACAACTTCCTGCGGGGGACATTAATTTTCCATATAAATTTTTGTCACACATTACTCCTAAATATACCATTAACATGGATGCTGAAAAACATTTAATTACCTAATTCACATAATAGCTTACCTTGTTGTGAGCGGCTGACCCACCGTATTGATGTGCAAGAGTGTCACCCATTCTCTCATAACAACCCATTAATACTTCAGCCAATGGATCATCAAGGTCTATTTTGGTCGAGGTCGTTACTCCTAAGGCATGCAGCTGATGCCCTAAAGCAGCCAAGCCATAAGCATATTGTGCTACATTAGTGCGATCCAAACAATCTATGCAGTTAGTCCGGAGCACTCCCTTCTGGACCATTGCAGGCCTGATGGGAGGATTGCTGTTATTTCCAATACTATTGCTTCCACTAGATTTTCTGTCTGAGTTATCTGAATCCTCATTCTCATCATAGTTATGCTTCTCAATATCAGAGTTAGAATATATCGAGGAGGAAATATCAGGATCAACAACATTCCTGCATCAGATTAGCA
This sequence comes from Handroanthus guayacan, assembly GCA_014898755.1. Lineage (NCBI taxonomy): Eukaryota > Viridiplantae > Streptophyta > Magnoliopsida > Lamiales > Bignoniaceae > Handroanthus > Handroanthus guayacan. The sequence goes on along the minus strand of JACFYI010003799.1, from coordinate 595,955 downwards.
TTTAAAACCTCAGTTCAGCAACCTATACTCATTCTTAGTAACAAAATTACCCAAAACTAAGTTTGTACAGTGATTGCTGACAAAAATAATTACTGCAAGCTATTCTTTCTAAAATGTTAGTGGCTTCTAGAATTTTCTCCTTTTTATCTTAAGGTCACAAAATGGACAACCAAAAGATTATATGACCTAAAGTATTCCTTCCAGATGTTAGGTCTAAACATTGGCTCAAAGAAAATATGCCAAGATAAACCAATAACCAACGAGCTGAGAAAGTGAAGATGTAAGCCACACAAAAGTTCTCATCAATTGCCTTCAGTTTATGCTTCCATTTGGGAAAAATAAAAACACTTCGTAAAAGAAAATATTTCTAATATGTTTAAAGTGGAATGACGGGCTTACTCAAAACTAGGCCATTTCAGATGCCCCTCTGGTAGCAACTCAGGTGTCACTTGACAGTAGAAGAAACCCGTGAGCATCAAAGCATATGCAGCCACCTTCCCCAGAAGTAGCAAAACATTTTTAGCTTTGCTGATTGGGGTTGGGGGGTAAGAAAAGAAAAAAAATCAGATTTTTCACAACCATAAACTGCAGTACAATGAAGGATAAAGATTAGATACCTGCGAGAATGTTTATGTAAATCCCAGTGAAGAAATTTTAGCCGGTTCTCCTCAGACAGATCTTTATTGATGGCTTCGATTGCATTAGCAAACTCTGCGCGAAGAATGGATTCTCGAGGCTTCTTTTCATTTGTCTGTTAATAATAATAATAATAATAATAATAATTAATAAATAAATAAATAAATTAGACCATGGATCACATGACTGTTTCTTCAGGGAGCCTTTTAAGAGAGAAGGGAACCTTCAGCTGATTGTGGCTGTTCTTACAAATTTCCTTTGAGCTTAAATAGATGAACATGCAACAGAATAATGAAAAAAATGCTACATAAACGAACACTACGCTTTCCTCTTACCTTAATCAAATTCAAAATAATGACAGGATTCCCGTATCGCTTGACAAGATGCTCAAAATGTAGTTTAGTAGCCTCATATGTCTGGTCTCTCTTTGACACTGAAAAGTCAGAACAACTACAAAGTAAAGACACACATAAAGCAAAACTCACAACACAGATGAGTATTGAATTTTTTTGACAACAGAATGAAAATTTATATCAATCAAGCAATTACTTAAACATACATATAATATCAGGCTTAAGATTTAAGCGGGAAGTTTCTTGTGACCAGAAGAGTGGGATTGAACCACGATTTTGGACAACAGAACTAATTTGTATCGGCTCTCCTTCAGGTACATCCTCAACTACAATCTGCTCCGTCTCTACATCATTTGCCACTCTGCCCTTCTCATTGACACCTCGTCTAAGATATCTACATGTGCAGAAATGTGAAGTTTAGCAATCATCTAAAATAAATGAAGTCGAAAACACTCAAGTAACAGAACAATTCAGTAACAATTAGAAAATGGACTTGATCATGCGGAATACTATAAGAATTAAAACAACAGTAGTTCCAGAAGTCATTATGCTCCGTGGTACATCGAACACTAAGACAAGTGCAGGGACCTTATTTCCTATATGGACGTCATGACATATTAAGAGTTCTCTACCACAACCACTATGAAATAACAATTCCTAGATCAATTATGGCAGTAGTAAGAGCTCAAATCAAAACTTAACGGCAAGTTGGTAACAAATATCATGCAGCTACTTGACGTGGAACCTCATCTTTTGAGCAGCGGATGCAGAGAGCATCCTTATCCCTGTTTTTCACCGGCCAAAGACAAGATTTGCATGCAAAGACAAAGTTTACAGGCAAGGATTTCAAAATAAAGATGTTATCGTTTGAAATAGAAGAGCAAGTAGAAGTCAGCATCAAATAGATTAAAAGCAGAAAGTCAGCCACATTTTACAGGTGCCCAATCAACAAGCAATTACGCATTGTCCATTTACTTGGAACTAGGTATTCACCGAGCCCCATGTTCAAAACGAATGAAGTAGTAGAAAAGGAAAGAGCATACATAGTAAGAATTAAGCTAATTTCAGATATACAATTATTTTATATTGATCCTACTCTGCCTGTTTCACCTACAATAGTCAAAGCACAAAGTCATTCCTGCTGATTTGCAAACACATGCTATTATATTTCTGTGTACATTGTATTCCCAATACATAAAAGTAGCACGGTAAGTGCAAGTATCTACATATTATATATAGAGCATTCTCTCCAATAATAAGACAGCTTATCCCAGTAACAAACATGTCCCCATGTGTAAAAAGCCTGTAGCAACCATTAATGTACAATACCTAGGTCTCAACGACAACAGGATTCCTGAATCATAATGCAGTCCTAGATTTAGCTCATGCAAATCAAAAACTCCAGGGTGCACATGAATCACATGCAAACCAGAAATTTGATGGTGTATGTGAATCACAATTATCACCTTAATAATTGATTAAAATCTCACAACTATGTCAGATTCAGATAAGGTGGTACACAAGTTGCCTGTGGTAATGATGGTTACAGATGGGGAAAAAATAGAACACGAAAAATAAAATGTAACTTTTCCTCTTTGGGAGCAAAAGTGGACAGTTGATTGAGGGCTGTGCTAGTTAAGAACACACAATGTTGAACCATTAGAAAAAGATCATAATTCCTTTCCGTAGTAGACCACAAAAATCAAAAATCGAGGATCATGTTTCTGCACATGTGTAGTGTTCTAAGTTTATGCAGGACATGCAGATAACAGATATGTGCTCCCCAAAACCGATTAATTATATTGTTAACTGCTTGGCACTGCAGTACAATCCTCGTTGGATCCCTCTTAAAGATGCCCCAAGCATATGATCAAGTATACATCAAGAAAAAGTACCAACTTTGAAAGAGTATCCGAGTTACATTACTAACAGATCCTCCAAATGTTTCACATGCATAATTGTGTTCTAACCTGGTACCAGCATAATCCCGTGAACGCCTTGCGATTAAAGTCAGCTGTAGATACCGCCCAGATACAGAAAGCGTAGCCTGGATTACATCAAGCATAAAGCAAACAATATTAAAGTCTCAATGCTCACACATGCCATCCAGCTGGCAACAATGAATCACTAACAAACTCACAATAACTTTTGGCTAATCATAATGAGAGAGTAACTCAAAAAGTCTTTATAAGTTGATAGTATCCATGAATTACAGAACAAAACTATAACACATTTAAAGGTATAGCAGAACTCTCACCTGCTTAAAGAAGCCATAGACCAAGGCAACGGTCCATATGGTATTCTGAAGAATATTACGTATTTCACGAGTGAGAAACTCATTCCAGACAAACATGGTTTCATATAAGACTTGCCCACTCTTGTTATCACACACATTCTTCTGGAGGCTCCTCATAACATGATAGGAGTAACTAAAGTAGAAGTCTTTAGTAAGATCTACCATACACAGGAGCTTCTTGTATCTGTGCAACCAACAAAATAATGACAATTAGCAACCACAATGAACAAAAAGCTCACGGGAATGCTGAATGGAAAATAAAAATTGCAAAGAACAACAATTTAAAAGGCCAACACTGCGTCATCATTAGCATTTAGTTCCATTTATTAAGTATTCTACTAGTAGTAAAATAGCAATAGGTCAAAGAAACATGAACTGTTGCCAGCTCAACTTGAAATGGAACACTTCCTTTCACTATGCTACTCAAATAAAACTACATTTAACTGGTACAATCACTTAGCTCAGAGCCCATAATTAACGATATTAATACTGCATTTAGTTTTCATTCTTGTTTCCTTTTCGGGCTTGGTATATCTAACAGAAGATAACATCTCGTCACTAAAGCCACTGGCCAAGATCATTCCGAACGACAGAGTTCCATCCTTTCTTGCAGTTATTGCCTTCAACAGACAATCTTTCAACCACTAGAAAAGACTCGCAGCTCCTTCTTATTAAATGGGCATTCTCGGCCTCAATCCCATTCTTACTCACAACCTATGATTCACTTGCTAAGAACACATTTGTTCCATCTATAGAATATCTGTTAATTCCTAATGCAAGGCTAGTTACACTCCTTTCCTTTGCTTCTTGCTTAGACTCCTTTCCTTTGGCTCTTGCTTTAATGCCCGGAGAGGCAGAGAAGGATCAAGTCTCCCTCCTTTCTAATTCAATTGAAAGTTATCCGGCAATTCATCTACGCACCATTCTGGATCAATGAATCTGGAATTAATTACCGGATTCTCATTCATTATAGCTTCCTTCTCAAACCGCAATCTCTTGTTAAAAGGAATTTCTTAGGCCTTTTTCTCCCAAATGAACTTATTCCTATCAAATCAAGCCAATGCCGCATGCAACTAGAATGTAATAATTGAATAGATCAAGAGTCAATTAACATAAGACATGATCCAGATTCCAAATTGAAACATAGAGAGTGGATCACTCTAGTCTAGCGTGTTTTGCCAAATTTCCAACACTAATTAAGCAATCCCAAACCTATAGAATTTTAAGGACCACACAGCAGCCAACATGTTTCATTTTTCTGTAGTCTTCGTTTTTAAGCTTTTGCATGCTAGCGAAAGGTGTTTCAGATTTATGCTTGCGTTTGTTTTCTGAAGATTGACTCAAAAAAAGGAGGAAGAATATAATCAGTTACACATTGTTTTTGTTTGTTTTCCTAAGTTCCGAGGTACTAGATACAACAAGGTCGTGGAATTGAGAGACCAAAACCCCAACATTCTTTCTCATATCTATTCCCGTCATAGCACCCCCACCACGACAACCCGCGACACAATCTTCTAACTCAAGTTACTTCTGTCACCATCATGGCATCAGCACAATGTCATGACACAAGCAAGGATATAATAAAAAGAAAGCTCGACCAGATGAAGTCATTATCCAGCTCATTCTCCAGAAAATTACCCTCCTAGTTTTTTTTTTTTCTCTCTCTCTCTCTCTTTTTTTTTTTTTTTCCTTTTTCCTCCTTCGGTTTTCTTTTGGGTGAACTATTAGTTACATGCCAGGATGCATTCATAATTCATTAAATGTAAGTTAGCATTGACATAGTGAGGTCAAACGATGGCATTGTGGTGCTGAGTTGGTGAATTTGATGGAAGATGGATATATTTTCTTTTTTCACTTGAATAAGATGCACACAAGATGCCATAATCCAACTACACGGTTCTTCCTAACCGGTATTCCATAGAACTGAATTCTAATACTCCTTTGACAAAGAAACCGACAGTATAATGTTTCTTAAAAGAAGAAAAATAAAGAAATGTGTAAGCATTTTAATAAAGGTCGTAAGAATGTTTACTGTCTTTGCTGTAAGATTACAGATGGCACAAGATCAAGCACTTTTCATATGCAGAAAGGATATAACCTGTTCTCATTCTTATAGTTGTTCATGCTGGATCTAACAGGGGTATGTTGCAGGGGGATCATCTCACTTTTTGAGATAGCATATATATTGTGACCACAGATGACACCAATCTGCCTCCTTTTTGTAATGAGTAGCATGTGATAAGGCCCTAGAAATTTAATGAATCCTGAGAAAAGAAGGAAACAGAATAAGATGATCAGGACTATCAACCTCTCATTGAAGACAGCAAAATTGACACTCACTCATGTACATACCAACAATACCATAACAAGTAGTGACAAATTTAAGTCCGCCTGTTGATCTGTTTCCTTCATGTATCCTTCTCAATAGATCAGAACACTCGCTCTCAGTATATGTGGTAGAATCTTCACGAATGTTAAGCTCTGATGGTTCAGACCTGTCAATTTTCAAAACTTTCCAGTATGTTCTACTTTTGTCCCTTCCTATCATATAGAATTTCTGCAACAAAATAAAACCAAACAACTTGTGTAAAGTAGGGTAATTTCAGAAATTTCTAAATTCGTCAATGAGGATTTAACTCTAAATATATGCACTACATGCAGTTCAGAACTCATGTAATGTTTACAAGAAGAGAATAAGAGAGTAAGGATGTGACACAAAGTCCACCCAAAGCAGTCTTTCCCTCCAGCACAAAGTGAAAATTACACCATGATTAAAGCATTCAAGACAGTAGAAAGTGGCCTCAAACTTTTACACAGTTACGCAAAGTTAACACTATAGTTTCGTAGAGTGCCAAAAAATTCTCTTATACCAATTCCATGTAGAACATGGGATATAAGTATACTTTTCCAGCTTATTTATCAAAGAAAGCTCCAACTGAAGGATATTTATCAATCCAGCATTTAGTTAACTCTCGCATAGATCTTTGACTGCATATTGGATATAAAATAATCCAAGTGCTGAAATAATAGAAGAAACTTCTACAGAATATCCATGGACTAATAGAGCAAGCAATCACCAGAATTTAAGTATAGCAAGCATATAAGTGATTACAGAGTCATGTTACTATATAGCACGTTTAGTACTCCTGAATTAGTATAAGAAATGTCACGTTTTAGATTGGTTAATATGCTCATAATGATTAAATGGAGAGAAAATTATGTACCGATCGAGTCTCATAGAGTCTGAATTTATGCATAAATCCCTCGTTAGCTGGCAAGGGAGGAGGAGAAGGTGGACAATCTGGCTGTACTTCCTGCTGTTGTGGCTGTACATTTTCCAACACATCTGCCATTGAAGTTGATTCTTATTGGCGATCCCCGAGCCCCGGGCTCGGGCATCAATCACACTGGCATTCAATTCCAATTCAAAATTATGTCTACTTTCTCTCCCAACTTCTGAACCCCATCACCTCCCCCATAGGTTGCTTCAGATATAGCATTCCACAATAAAATTGTAAAACCCAAGCTGATAAAACCCTTCAAATGAAAGCGTTTGACTGGTCCCTTGCTTTTCCAATTCCAAACCCTTATCCCAATTTGTTGCGTAAATGACCAAAACACAGCAGCTGATCTCCGATCAGGGCGTCAAAGATGTAATCTTGAGAAATAATTAAACAAAGACTAAAGATTGTTTTCAGTTTAACCAAACCAAAAAGCAACAGAATTTCAATTTTTTATAAAACTGAAACAATCAAATATATAGGCACCTGTAGGAGGATTAGATGTTTCCAGAGAAAGTTGGAACAGAAATGGGAAAATGGAGAGTTTGCCCTTTTGATGGATATGATGATGATAATGATAAATGATGATTGTGACGATGCAATAGGGGGGGAGAGAGAAAGCGAGATACAGGTGTAGTGACAGATTTTGATTAATTATATTAGAGAGAGAAAGAATCGACAGCTTGGATCTGCATCTGCAGGGGCCATATCAAAACCACAACTTTATTTATTAGTTTTTTTTTTTTTTCCTTTTTCTTTTTTCGTAAGAACTTTATTTATTAGTTGATGAAATGATAAAAGAGAAAATGGTTGCATCTGTCTATGAGAAGTTGTGAGTTGAATTTCCCCAATGGCATGTGGGTTTTGTTGGGTTTTGTTCTATTGTATAGTATTAGTTTTCCTATATGTTAATTTGAAGGAATTTTTTTGTGTTGTTAATATATTCGATTTTTGAATATATTCGAAATATTTATATTGATATTATATTGATTGAATGAAACTGTTTTTTAGAAAGAGAGTCACTTGAACTTTAAATATAGAGTAGTTTGCTCAGAAAGTTTCATTTTTGGTATCGCTAATTATATCACTAAATCATATTTGTCCCTTTATTTGACATATAATCACGTTATATTCCCAACTTTTTCATTTTAATCACATTCAGCGCCATAGTCAACAAGCCCATTAGCACTTAGCAGTGAATGGATTCCTCATTTTGTTGGGAGAATTGGCCTACTTTGGACCCCAATTGCAGTAAAGTTTCATTAGAAAAAAATTCACTTTTGATTCTCAAACTATCTTTACTAAATTACATTGAGTCCCCCTTATTTCACACCTCATCTATTGCATCTTCCAATTTTCCCATAGCCCCTGCGTTTGTTAGTCACATGTTCCTTACGTGACTTTGGTTGTTAATCACTAACAGTATCGTTAATGACAGTACTAAGTGTGATTATAGTTGAAAATTTGGGAAATGCAAAGTGAAAAAGGTATGAAATAGCGAAATTCAATATAATTCAATAACATAGTTGAGAAGACAAAAATAAATATTTTCCTACTTGGTATTTATGGTAACAAATCAGTAGCTCAACTAGAGCCTAGGCGATATTCAAACATAAAAATAAATGTTTGAATATAAGTTGTATGCAATTGGTGTATAACCTGAATGTAACAAAATAAATATCATGGACTTTATGGACTTTTTGTCACCCTCAACATCACACACTATTCATATTCTAAAAAGAATAATAAATATAACAATTTAAAGTCACATTAATTTACTGTCCATACAATTAACAACATTAAAAGAAAATAGCTAAAAAGGAAACTATACGATTATGGTTATGTCATTCTTTATGCACAGAAATATATAGTTTATAACAGAAAAATATTGGGAAAACATAAATTTATTGATTTTATTGTGTAGTTAATTGTAGCAATAAGTTATTATTTTAGTGACAAGGTGGATATCTCATAAGTAAGAAGTTATTCACTTTTCAATTTTTTGGGTAGATTCTTGAATCGGAACCTGAACCACCTCAAATAATGCTTGAATTTTTTAGTTATTATTTTTTTTGCTCCAAATAAATCTAGAAATGAAAAATAATTAATGGAGGTCAAGGGCCGATCATCTGCAGCAATCTTCCACTTAAAGTTGAAAAACTATATATATATATATATATATATAAACATATTTTATTAGGTGTGGCTATCAAATATCATGGCATGGATTGAGATTTGGGTCACCCACACCCACCCAACTGGAAAGTAGAAAAACAATTGAAAGTCATTCAATGATTGAGATTACTTTATTTCGACAATGGGAATGGAACAAACTATGAACTTTGTGCACACATCTCCATATATAGCAGTATAGTCTCCAATGTATATACCGATTCAACAAGCCTGGCTGGTTGCCTTTTTCCTTGACTAGCTCACTTCATCATCATATGTTTTGTCCTATTATTTGTAAGAGATAATTACCTCAGCACCCCCAAGGTTTTGCCGTAATTATCAAAACACTCCCCATAGTTTGAATAATTAATATTATATCCCTATATTTTACAATTAGACTCCCTAAAAGTATAATCAATATTACAAATAGATCTCCTACATAGAGGTTTTATTTGTAATATTTGTTGGGATATTACAATCAAACCCCCTACAAATGAAACAAACATTACAGTAGACCCTCTACCAGTAGATTAATGGGGGTCTATTTGTAACATCCCAAAAATTTAACCAGTATTACAATATTATTTTCAGATGACTATTAATGATGAATTTAAATTTATAATTAAATGATACATTTTTACTTGAATTTATATTGAGTAATAGTTTTGACCTTATAGTTTAACTTTTATTTTGTGTAAATTATATTTATAAATAGGGAGATTATGACATACCTCACAATCATTTTAATATACTTATGTGTATAATTTTTCACAAACACACACACACACATGTGTGTGTATGCACATGTGAGTGTGTGTATGCTAAGGGGCAATTGTTATCTTACAAGATGACAAAATGCAGATTGCCTATTATATATATATATATATATATATGTATATCTGTATGTATATTGAAATAAATATAAAAGCTATCATTACACTACTTTAGACTCTTACATGCTTAGACCTAGCCATAATGAGATTCCTTCATAATTAGCCTAAAATGTAGAATAACTCATAGATACACACCATCTCTCAACTTTTTCTTCACTCAACTGGCCACCCTCTTCAATTCTCACATTTTGTTATTTTCTTATTTGTTGTTTTGTGGTATGCAAGTTATCTTCCAACTTCACACATAATTATTTCTCTTCTCCTCAATTATCATTCAAGAACACTAATAATTCACTAACACACAAACCTAAACACTCAACCTCTTCCCCTTTCCCAAAAGAAATCATCATGAACATGAGATCCTACAAAGTAGCAACATTCCTTGTCTTCAATCTAAACTTTGAATTAGACAATGTAAGAAGAAATAGTCATTCCTCTCCCATCTCCGTCATCTCTCGGCCATGCACCGACTCTTTTCTCCAAAGTTTTAATTTTGTTATGTCCTTAACACAATCTATCATTCTTCCATCACTAAATCAAGAATTTATTTGAAGAATCGAAAGAGAACTTAAAGAAGAAATTTCAAGACTACTTCGTAGGTCATTTTTTCATTTTTCTTCTAATATATCTTGATAGATATTATTAAAGATATAAAGATTTTGTATTATATTATAACTTTATTATAATTTCTTCTTTCTTTTCTTTTCTCTCTTTTCCATGACCGAATCCCGTGGCTCGATTTAAGGATCCAATTTTCGTAGTATAGGAGGTGAGAATCGGACCTATCAAGACTTGTGAATAACAAAACTCTTGGCTAAGGTGAGAATTTTGACCTAAAACTTAAATTTAAGGCAAAATTTCTATATTTATCATGCTATCCATGATTCTATGAGTTATGGGGTATCTGCTTCTCTTGTGTTCGTTAACTTTCAAGAATTTCAATCTTTCTCTCGTGATAACTTTATTTTTTTTATGTGCTTGATACCTCTTAGTTTGAATATTTGAAATCATATCTAGGATGTACATATCATGTTTGTCCATGCTATTTTAAGTTATGTAATAATTTAGAAGCTATGTCATAATTTAAATTCTTTGACATGTTTATTTAAGAGATAACATTATAAGTCATACATGTTTCCATATTCTATTGAGAAAGTTAGACTATGATTTACATATAATATTTTTGAAAATATATTGTTATTATGTTTGGAAATTTTGATGAGATAACTTCTTGAAATTTCAAGAAAATCCCTAGTATATGTACGCCAAAATTTTCGGCCCTTTGGTTTACTAGTACTATTAATAACAATATTATTTTCAAAACAAACTAGATTTTCTTAATTATATTGGATATGATAGACATTGTATTTACTATCTCATGAAATTTTCATTAGAAAATTAATCTTATTTTTATTTGTCTTACTTGGCCACCTTTCGGCCATATGCCAAAAAAAAAAAAAAAGGGAAAAGAATTTTATTTTTTTAATACTTTACCTCGGCCACCTCTTGGCCATGTTAAAAAAAAAATAATACTAATAATAATATTTTTTTTCTTCTCTTTTGTTACTCTTGGCCCACGTTTAAAAAAATAATATATATATATATTCTATTTATATGTAAATAACAAGATAAATAAACATTTACAATAAAAAATGATAGTACCAATATATTTATCAAGAATTTTGGAAAAATCTTCGGACCTTCCATGTGTGTGTGTGTGTGTGTGTGAATAGATATATTGTACATCTCCATAAATACCATCATGCTTAGTATTAAGAGTTTAAAATTTTTGAGATAATATTTTCTTAGAATATGTTAAAGTTTGAGCCAAATTCACGATCTTTGCTTCTTGAACTCTAGACAAATACTTCGAACTCATTTTTATAGAATTGAAATTATGATAATTAGGTTGGACTCATCCCTCTACATGATATTTTGACACATCTACAATCTTTGGTAGTCTAACTCTCGAATTATTAGTTGATCATAAGAACTGAACCTTGATTTGTTATTCAATAAGGACGCTCTTGGGAAATTTGGGCCCAGGACTATATTAGAAAGATGATCAAGCGGTATCGGACCGATGGTGGCTGGTCTCTCGATAGGTACCCACTTAAATCCATGCCCAAAGTTCATCAAAGGTAGTCAAGTTCTTGGGATGGATTCTACACATTCTGGTCGTGCCTATTTGATTTGCCTTTCGATCGAGTGGCCACTTGGGAGAAAATGGAGGGATAAGAATATGATTGGATTGAAAAAGAAAGTCATAAGATGGGAGATCCTAACCCTTCTTTCAGTCGCTACTCGATGTGGTAGCATTTTCTTGATTATTTCCTCTCATATGAAAGATTCGCCTACTTCTATAAAAAAAATCTATCCTTTGTACATTCCTTTTTTAGGGGAAAAAAAAAAAAGAGCATGAGAAAGATTTTAAAAAAAGAAAGACTTTTCTCAAAAAAAAAAAAAAGGGATTTCTTTTAATATTCCTCACTAAATCTTCGGACTTACCCGTTTTCATAATTTTCTTTTGTAGCAGGACTTGACTGATTGTGATCTTGTGAAAGTAACTTACCCACCCATGTTGCCAAAACTTTCTTTTGCTACTTATGTAATGCCTTGAACTATGTATTTGAAGGCTAAGAATAAAGTTATAATTATTATTTAGAATGGTTTTTGTTATGTATTTTAGTTCGTGGCATAGTACTCGATATGGTATTAGCTAATGCATTAAAAGTTTGTTTTGGGATTGAATATGTAATAGAATGTGTTGTGAACTTATATCGGAATCTTTGGATTTCGACGTGGTATTTATTAGTGCTTTCGGGCTCGTAATGTCATTTTGAATCATTCTTGCCTTCTCTCTACACTTCCTTATCAATATTGTAATGTCCCGGATTCCAGGGCATTCAGCCCCGAAAATCGAAGTGCTACTCGCGGACGGATAATCGTTCCAAAACCATCAGAAACTTAATGCAGCAATATCATTCAAGCTAAATTCGTAAAATCCAATACACGGTTCAAACTAATTCCCAAAATGAATAGTTACATTTCAAACTATCCAAAATTACACTTGAGCCATCTAACTTATCAATACAATCCAATAGTCTATACATTTCATAAATCTAAAATCATGATGTCGATCCGAAATACAAATCTAAGTCCAGAAGTTCCAAAACGATAGGCTAAACCAAAATACAATAGAGTTTACAAATCTAACCAGCTATACAATCTATCATGAGCTCCAATCAATCATTCAATCGCTTATGGTTCAAGAACCTACATGTTAATAGGGTCATGAGTCTACTAACCCAGTAAAACTTATAGCATGTAAAAGAGAGTAAGAGTTCCAAAGAACATGAGCATATTAATAACAATACAAGAATGTGATACGGATGGCAATCGGAACGTTCAAGACAATCAATATGTACATATATGTATCACATTCAAGTCCATAGGCTGAATCAATTTTTTGGTAGGTC
>JACFYI010003799.1:568127-580056 GCA_014898755.1 Handroanthus guayacan | reverse complement strand
AAAAAAAAATTGTTTTAGTTCAAAATTTTACATAATTCCAACAAATATATATAAATAGAAAGACGTGAGAAGCTAAAAATTTGAGACCACTAAAGACAACAAAAACTCAAACCTTCTCTTAGCAATAATTATCTCTAGTCAAAAGCTAACCTTAGTTAATAATATTCTTACTGTAGCAACTAAACCAAGCCAACTAACCAATGTTGGCACTAACCCAACACCATAACCATGAAATAGAATAATAAAATCAAGAAAAAAGCAATAACACAACTCCACTGTACAAATAGAAGTATCACAAACCCAAACTCGCAGATAAAGAAACAACGATTAAATCTTCAGCCCAAAAGAAGCAATAGAAAACACGTTTCTTCTCGCAAGCAGTGGGTCCCACAAATTCTGTGAAAAGAAGACAAAATGACTGAACATAAATAAAGCACAAGGTACAAACTTTTGATGCAACAACTCCATAAAACGGCACCGTTTAACAGAGGAATTGAGCAAAAAAAATAAAAAAGTACCTAACCACGCGCGTGGCACTGTAGCCACGCTCATTCACATATATGATATAAGGGTAATAAAATGCACTTGAAAAGTAAAAGAAACCAACAAAAAAAAAAAGATTAAATAAATAAATAAATAATAAAAAAGAAATCATTTCATTGTGTTGGATAAATCTTGTTGTCGTATTTCACTTTTCCTTAGGATTTGGACATTGTTTGAACAAACATAAATCCTATAGGATATTGGCTCATGTAAAGGCTCACATATAGCCCCTCAAAACTGGGACGAGATCGCCTATTGCAACTAGTATTTCATCTCCTATTCCATGCCGTTAAATACATGCCACGTGTATTAAATATTTCTTAAATATTTTTATAAGGAAATATTTAATACACACTACAAGAAAATATGTTTTTTACTACAAATATTTTTACTTCACTAGAAATAATGTGGTAAAAAAAGATTATATGTTACGATTTTCATATTGTAGTATAAGTTATCAAAATGTGTGATAAAAACTAATATTAAATACTACGTTCCCCCTTAGTATAGTAAAAGATATGCTTATTTATTATAATTTTAATATGAGGCGAATAAAGTGTATATTTACTATGATTTTTCACATATCGTGGCAAAAGTTGATGCATTTGCCACATTTTTCTTTAGTGAAGTGAAAAGTATGACTTTTTTTTTTTCAAAATTAATTGGCAAATAAAGAACAAGATTCAAAATAAAAAATAAAGAAAAAGATTTAAAAAATAAGGTAAAAATTTTAATAATAAATTAAAATATTAAAATCCAAAGCAAAATAATTTCACTTAGAAAAGATGTTAGTATTTTAATAATAAATTAAAAACGAAAGTAAAAATTAGTATTTTTTTTTCTCTCCCCAACCCCATTCTCCACTCCTGTTTTCCCTATTTTCCCTTTTCAATTCTCCATGCCCAAAATCGCTCTTTCTTAACAATTCAAGCACACACACATGCACCCCAAAATATTTGTGACAAATTTCGTAACGAATTTTTTTGTCGCAAGTAACTAAAAATAATATATATTTTTTTAAAAAAAATTAAATAAAAATATTCCTTCAGAATATTATTTTTAAAAAATAAATTTAAGTTTGCAACATCGATATATATCCGTCGAAAAATTATTAAAAAAGATCAAATTTAATCTTGCGATGGAAAAGTTCGTTGTAAAAAATAAAATATATTTTTAAAATTTAAATATATTTATTTCTGAAAATTAAATTTAAAGATTAAAAAACTAAAAATTTAAAAGTTATATTTATTAATTAGATATTAAATATATATATATATGAATATTAATTGTTTGTATAATTTTATTATTAAATGAAATACATACCTATCTAAATAATATAGAAACTAAGATATATATTGTCAAATACATGAATAAATGTATATTCTATACAAAGGTGTATAAACATTAAGTACTTGGATTAATAAAAATATATATATGCTATAAATATATTAGTTAAATATATTAATTTTAACCTAGGAATATACTATATATATTATTTGGCAGAGTTTTATACATGAGAATAACTTTGGCCTAGTGGTTACACACATCAACTTTCAACTTGGAGGTCAGGAGTTCGACTCCATTTGGTTGCAGACTTAAAAAATTATTTACTAGTCATTTACGAATTAGTCGATTTCGGTAACAAGATATGGGGAGGTGGTGCCATAATGAAAATTGTAGTAATAAATCACATTTACTACATTTGATTATTTTAAGAAATTATTTAAATATTTGCTATGGTTTTTAAAGTGTGGTAATTAATGACTAAATACTACACTTTTTCCAGTGTGGTGAAAAATAGTGTTGTATCTGATGATATTTACCACACATTTTAATTGCAGTAATTAAGCATAATTTCGTAGCAAAAGTTAATTACTACGGTTAAAATGCGTAGCTATACTTTTTACCATGCTTGCAATGCCTACGACCAGAAAAGTGTAACCCAAGCGTAGTAAATAACTTTTTACTACACTTAATTATTACTTGTTACGCAATTTCAATCCTAACAAAAAATATATTTTCTTGTAGTGACACGTGGCATGTATTTAAGGGCATGGAATAGGAGATAAAATACTATTTGGAATAGGGGATCTCGTCCCCTCAAAACTTGGGTTTAAGTTGAATAAAGTGGGCTAATATAAATTCTAAATGTTGAAGGTTTAACAAACTAAATTTTATACCAGCTTAGGTTAATTACACTACTATCTCCAGTTATGAACAAATTTACACCCTATACTTTTCAAATCCAAAAAACATTATGGCTCTTATATTGAGAGCTTTTTTGTCCTCAACCACTTAAATCTAGATTTTACCAGATCAATAAAGTAAACATTAACTCAACTAGGTTAAATTAACAACCTAACCAACAAAGTAAACAACATTTTTTTTCCCATTAACTCAAATTTAAACCTCAAATAAACCATCCATAATCAAATTCTCAGCATCCCAACTTTGAAAGTAAAACCTCTAAGAATGTTTTGGGTGTTAAAATGTTAAATATATCGAGGGCAATTTAATAAGACATTACTACAGTAATCTCATCAATCAAACCAGAGATTAAGATTGGCATATTAGACTGTAACGCTCATAATCTTTGGTATCAAATGAAGATGAAAATTTGCATTCTTCATCAATTTACACCACAACCTTCTTTGAGCTAATTATCCCCTGTAAACGGTGTTTGAATAAAATAAAATAAAAGTGCTTTGATGGATATTTAGGAGCCTTAAATTGAAATATTATTAAAAATAAATGTAGCTTTATTAAAATTTAGGACTCAACCAATATTGTCAACAAATTTATACGTTTGGAGCTATTTAGATATCTTACTTCAAACAAAGTAAAAAGGGCCATTCATCAAAAGGCCCCATGTAAAAGACATATTCTATACTTAATTTACACAATTTTGTATGGATAGATTACAATCCAGTACGATCCGTTTGTACAAACTTGTGGGATTGTCTGATACGACCAAGTGGTGGGTTCTTAAAATGTCACAAGGCCCTAAAACAATAGGATAATATTAGCTGAACACTATAAATACCTCAATTATAATAAGATAACATGTATTTGCTATATGACCCTTTATTTATATTTACTCTGACATATTGACCTTTCTTATGCATTGCAACATTCCTAATCGTGTTTTTTAGTTTCAAATTAAGACCTAATTCTTGTCACAAATAACCTTCATGCCCATCCAAAGTCATCTCTCACAAGCAGACTAGCTCAAAACTAATGCCGTTGAATGATCCCAAGCATCACGCATCGAACCAAAATATATATATATATATATATATGAACCAATTGTAAGTAATTGTAGGAAAGTTGTGCTTGCAATTCATTTGTTCTTCTCTTTGCTAGATTCAATTGATCATATGAGGCGAAAAGCAAGCAATGGATGGGTAGAGACTATAATACTTGTGAGGATCAGATCGAGCTATCATTACATTACACTTACAAATTGTTCTTACAAATGTAGGAGGTTAGAGATCAAATTCCAACCCATCCAAGTCTTCTTGTCACTAACAGGAACAAAATTGAGCTCAAACATTTCCCTTGAAATGGGCTGTGATGATTCACAGAAACCCACAAGCTTAGCCACAACATCTGCACTTTCTTTCACATGTTGCATATTTAGAGGATCGGTCCATAGTTTGTTCACAAGTTGGAGTCTCCTCTTCTGTTTGCCCTCAGGTGGAATATCCCATTTCAGGTACAAAATCTCCCTCTCTTCTGCTGTTAGTTTTGAACTAACCCTCTTCGCTAGATACTCTCTCTCCTGTTTAAGTGCCTTGATGCTGAATTAAAGAAGTGAAAACATTCTTAAAACTTACAATCATTATGATATGTATGTGAGATTTGAAATCTATAGAAACGTTTGATCGTACCTTGAGGATACTGAGCCTGGAGGATCATCACCTAATAGGGCGGGGCTGGCATTACCAACGTCGTCAAGATGCTGTTCCAACCATTTTAATCGTCTAAGTTCGACTTCCATATATATCTGGTCAGAAGGATCTCCTCTAAATAACAAATAGAATTGAGTGCGGTGTACAATTGAAACATGGCAGACGTGCCACAGCATTATAATCTCCTTCCGTTGATCCTCAAATATCACATTCCATGACAAGGGAGATTGATGGATTATCTCAGTGTCGTCATCAGTTGAAGACTCATTGGCCTCCTCTAGCTCCAACACCTAAGGCGATGAATCAATATTTATGTATCAGAGTTGAACAATTCAAATGCCACACAAGCCAGATGAAATGGAGATGTATGACAGAAATAGTGGAAAGAATTTATTCAATATTCATGTTTCACTACTGTAGAAATCAAAGAAACTGATATTTTGAAATGAGGTCGACAGCTGAAATGGTGCAATGAAAGAAGCATCCATCCAAACTTTATTGCACTCAACCATAAGGCAGCACCAGTTCAGTAAATATGACAAACTATCAAGTATGTATCGCAGCATAAAACTTAAATTTGAGCTGAATAGGATTTCACATATCTTGATATGAAAAGTTAAATTCTCAGACCAGCTGGGGGACAGCTTGAGATAATATCATTTTGGAAATTTATCCATCACACAATAAGCTTGCAAAATCTTACCTGGCAAACAAGAAGCTGTTTTTGGTATTGTAGCTTGGCAACCCGTTCTTTCAGCTCAGTAACATAAGCTTTAATGCTTTGAATGTTATCTTCAGTTGCCTTCTTAAACATCTTCTGCATTTTCTTCACATTAATAGAGCTTGATTGCTTTTGTGCAGAAATATTCTCCCTTGATGAAATACTACAATTGTCTTCACTATTATGAGTTTTCTTTTGCCTGAGAATTGAATCACCACCAGAAATAACATTATTCTTCTCTGGGGCTCTATTTTCCACTTCATGTTGCATTAACTTGTGAGAGGACGATATCGTGGAGCAAGGAGATCGTATTAGATTAGGCATGTTGGCTGTATTGCTCAAGGTGAAAGGGAGGCCTTTTCTCTTTTTTGAGGACGTCTTTAGCTCAGGAGTCTCCTCACCAGTTGGAAGATGCATAACTAAGGTCTCTATGGATCTCTGAACATTCTCAAGCTTCTCTTCTAAAACAGTGATGTCACCTTCTTGAAAGTTCAACCGAGCAATCTCTTCTCTCAAGGTAGTTTTACCTTTTATCTGAACTTCTTGTGAAGTGCAACTTGCTGCATGCATGGCTTTAATTTCTGACAGCATCTTCGCAATCGTTTCAACAGTTTCCCGACTTCCATGTCCCTGAGAAGCAACCTCCTTGTGAAGTAGTTCTAATGCATGATTTGCTTCTTCACCAAGCTGTCTTTGTCTCATCTCCAGCTTTCTTATTTCATTAACCAACATGCCTGAAGAAGCCGCTGCTTTTTTCCCTTTCTTTCTGTCCTTGGCTGCTGAATCACATTTCCCAGAAAGCAAGTCGCTCTCATTGGTGAAAGAGAGCCGTTTAACTGCTTGACAAGAAGGACCATGATTGTCTGAAGCCTGAAAACATTGCACACAAAAGTATATGTACCATGAGAGGGGGAGAGAGAGAGAGAGAATGGACAGACAGATACACTGAGACACATGCATGTAGGTGGGGATAGAAAGAGGTGCAGGACTAGTAACCTACCTTTTGTTCTTTGTGTGAGCTTCTTTCTAACTCAAGCTGAGATTGTGCAAGGTCTCTTTGACGCTTCAGCTCATTAATCTCTTTCTCCATCTGCATGTTAACAATGAGATCAGAACCTCAAGAGAGTCTTTTGTTTGCCTAACAAACTGAACCCATAAGCTTAAATACACTGCCGCATTCCTTGATTTTCTGCCACTATCATCTTGACCTTTCTTTGGGCCAAGATGAGAAGGCAAAAAGGATGTTTTGCCTCAAGACCAACTGATTCTTTCGCTAAATTTTGACAGAGGTGATTTGAATGCCAAGGTTAGGCGCTGCATGCCAGAAAAGAAAGCAGGGCTGCCTAAGGTAGCCTACCAGCGATTTTATGTTTCTTTACCTTGCCATGTAAAAATTCAGGCGAAAGTTCTGAGATTAATTCTAAAAGTTGAGGCTTGTAAATACCTGCTGGATTTTCAGTTCCTTTTCCCTCAGCATAGTCCTTAAACATGATGAGGCAGAGGGCTCGGGGCTTCGAAGCTCTGCTTCAAGTCTGGCAACTTCCTCTTGCAATTGCTTTACCAATTGCTTCTTTTCCACAATCTAAAATTCACAAATGGCTCACAGCTTGGACATCAATTGTATCCAAAAATGCAGGAAAAGATGCTAATAACTAAGCTGAACCCCTATCCTCAATAAATTAGGGCTAATGCAAATTTTAGCTATGATTCAAACTAGACATCCAGTTGATATAATGCGTATAAGAATCAGTCAGGCTAAAATACCTCGATATCTGTATATAGCAGGTTTTATACTTAGTGCTAGAAAAGCAAAGCCCTTTTTTAGGTAAATATTTGGAGCAGATGAAAATTAAAAGACTTAAATATAACCCTGTTCAGAGGACCCTTACGCATAACAGCATTTACTTATAAATGAAGCAATCAATCAGAAGGCATTAAATAAATTTGTTGAACATGTAAAATCCACCCTGATGTTAGGGCTTCTCTTTAATTGTGCCTTGCAGTATAAAACTTAAGCAAGTTTTCACTTTGCAAAGTGTAAATATGGCAGGTTGGTATGTTTATTACTAAAATCTATGTTCGAGGAAAACTCAGAAAAACTCAGAAGGAAACAGAGAGATGTTATCCAACAGCCTTCAGCTTAAATATAGGTTCTAATCTAATCAAGCCAGAAAGAATTTTTATGTCAGTCTTGCAGTTGACAAATATATGCAACTTTCTATGACCTAAGAGGGATGTTTATTTTTTGTCAATACCATGTTCACTTGGGCAGTGTTTGTAACATCCTTTGCACTTGTTGCAAATAGAAGTGTGTTTCTTGATTGCTCTACATGGCTCAAAGCAGGACTCATGGTGCAAATAATTGCTGTTCGTGCATTTCCACCAAGTGAAGTCTGCAAAATCCTCGTGAGTTTTGAATTTCTGTAAGGAATGTGACCACTTTTCTTTCCACCACTGCAAACAAAACAACAGAAAAAATCATGTCCATTCGTCCCTCAGTTCCTGCCACTATAACTTTCTTTCTACATATTTATCATCAAGCGTGATAACTGAGCAACCAACTAGAGATGAGTGTAAAATGATCGCATCATTAACTCCTCTTTCTCTTTTAGTTCTTTTCCTTTTAAATATCTATCATCTGAAGGCATCAAATGGTAAAGCTCATAAAGCCTAGAGAATAAACAAAGTACTTTGATGAAACTTTTCTAAAACAAAAAATGTTTATGTGCATATGATGCATTTCTTTTTAACCTCAATATCACACATCATGCTCATGCTGCTTGCAGTAATAAATGGCAAACCTTAGCTTTCTGATTACGGTTGTCAATGTGAGTAGGCTTTTGTTGATATGGCTCCCTTCCTTCAACCTTGTACCATCTGTATTTGCCTGAGTGGCTCGTTCACTTCCAGCAAGATCGACAAGATTCTGTCACAGTTCCACCATTTAATATCAAACTGTCTAATGATGCTTAACAGAAGAAAGATCTGGAGTGAGGTAAATATATACGTACCAAACTTGCTAAAAAGGATTTCACACACCCCGAGTCTTCTCTGAGACTACTCTCAATGGTCTGAACAGCAAAAAGGGAAAAAAGGAGGGTATACAATGTGTTACATATTGTTGGGCGCTTGTAGGATATTCATTATAAAGAGCGAGGAAAGTGAGAAGTTCAGACAAATCATGCCACTAACATTTGACTGTAATCTACTCAGACATTATGCAGCATAATACGAATTTCAGATTATTAAACAAAATTCATGTAATTCGTAAATCATAAATAAAAATAGTAGTTAAAATATAATATACACGTACCAGCCTAATTATCTGGTGTGACCTTGAGCTTTTATCGTTCAGAGCAGTTTCACCCACCTGTCTCTGTGCTGTAAGCAAAAGAATTTGTAGTATCACATATATTTCGCTCATAAAGACAAAATTGTGAAATAAATTTGTTCGAAAAGAAGGCACTAAAGGTGAGAGAAACAAACAAATGCACTAAAAAGTTATAGCTCTGCACTACCTTCACAAATACTTATTAGGTGCTTCAAATGTTGATCGTCCTTGACGACCTCTTCAATTAACTTATCCACGATGGTTCCTCTCTGCACACACACGAAGCATTTAAAGACACATATCTGAAGAAACTAATTTAATATCTAAATATTAATGTTCTTACCTCAGGATCATCCAACAGACGAAGGGAGCCAGACTCTCTGTTCAGTAGATCTACAACAGTTTCATTGTAGATCTCTAAAGCAGAGAATCTGAGTGAATACTCCCTCTCTGGAGTCTGTCACACAACCAACAAAAAAAAAAAATTTAGAGTATTTACAATAACTTTTGCTAGAGATACTCACCCACAAACAATCTCATTGATGTGGGGATAAATGTATCTTACAAATTTGATGTGCTCATAAATGTCTTTGACAGCATGTTCTGTCACACCCCTCATGGTGAATGTCTTTCCACTACTAGTCTGCCCATATGCAAAGAGTGTGGCTGCAGACAAAACATTAAAAGTTATTGGAAAAGACAAGCAAATATACACATGTATTTTACTACTAAATTTTTTATCAAAATACAAAATTTATCATTTACCATTAATGCCACTAAGAGCAGACAAAGCAACGTCTCTGGTACCTTCTTCATAAACTTTCCTTGTAGGGCAAGTTGGATCAAAAACCTTATCTGGGAGAGGCAAGTACACACACATAAATGCCATTTTCGATTTATGACAAGCAAGTAATATACACTCCAGCAATAAATTTATGATAAGAGAAGTATCCAAAATGTCGTAAATCATGTAGAGTAGTTAATATACCAAATGTAAATGATCCTCCATGCCGGTCATGATATAGATTCTTTGAAACAATGGTATTTTCATCAGTAATATCCCATGCTACTAAGTCGTAAGCAGCTAGTTCTTTCGAACTCAGTGGCCTCACCCGAACAGTCACTAAAATATTCTCCTCCCGGACTTTTGGACCACCACGAGGAGTACATTGCGGCGTCCTCTTGATCTTTGATGATGGTGTCACTGGTGCCCCTATCGTCATCTTCAGCAAACAGAACTTTTCTACCAAGAAATGAAAAACCAGAAATAAACGATTATCAGTACTAAGTTATTATCACACAAATGACAAGACCCAGATGATTTCGTAACGCCAAGATTCGAAATTTATAACAAATCTTCCGGAAGCAGTTATTGGTAGAAAATCATTTTAATTATTGAAATTGCACTTCTTCTATACAACAATTTAGGATATTCAATTTCTAGGGTTTAAAGATTTAAAAGAAAGGAAATACTCCAGAAAAAAAAGCATCCGTTACTAAACAATTTTCAGTACTACAAAAAACCAAAGAGAAAACATAAAATTTTCACTAGTTGGTTCTTCTAAATGGGGGGAAAAAATCAAATCAAGCCTAGCGGGGGTTTTATAGAGTGCAACTTTTCCCGAAAGACAGCATTTCTTCAGCGGACAATGCAAAAGAAGATTCGATTTCTCAAATGTTCTCAGAGACGAGCTATAACAGGGGAAACAATAAACAACAAGAAAGCATCAGAAATGCAAAATCGGTGCGTCAAACCAAGAAAAAATTCGAAAGTTCTCTTACATTCCAAACCAAGAAAAAAGTCGAAAACTCTCTTACATTCAAAAAAATCCCCAGAATTGTTGAAAATCAACAGCAACATTGACCAGCGGAAACCAAGATTTCAAGATACGATCAAGAATTTAGCATGTAGTTGCTCTCTCTCCTTCCTTGTTCACTTTTATGCAGCGTGAAGTAAAATTTTCTTTTCAGGAGAACTTTTACAAATACGAAGATGGAAAACGGAGATAGCTCCTGACAATGAACAGGGGTTTCCGTATCAGATTTAATTTTATTTTTTGAAATTCCAAGAGTTGATGATTGATAACGGCTAGTATAGTAGTTTATTACTTTTGTGTACCTGAAGAGTGAAGACGATTATTTTAAAAAAAATATGGGTCAGGCTCCATTTGGGACTTGGACTCGTGAATCCTGTGAACCCATTTGGTTTGTTAAGAGTGGATCCGTGGTCCAAATAATTGCCTCAACTTAGGACTGTCAATGGGTCGGATTTTTTTTTTCTCGAATTCGAATCCCATTCGGATTTTTGATTATTTAATCATATAATTTGATGATTAAGATTCAATTATAAATATTCATAATTTGAAATAAATGAATCGAATATGAAATTAATTAATTTGATTCATTAAAAATTCAAATTCGAATTTTAATAATATTTTTTTATTATATTAGTGTTTTTGCCATAAGGTCTTTGCCAAGTGCCCAGCGCCCAGTGCCCAGTGGTAGGGTGGAATTCGATTTCCTAGTATATGAGATTGTTCAAATAAAAATGAAATTATTAATAATCCTTTCTCTTTAAAAAAATACTAGAAATTTTTATATAATTTTAATAACAATTTTAAATAAAATGAAATTATTTCTTATGTTGGTCTAATATTAATGCTTTATCATTGGCATTGACTTGAGACTCTAAAAATTGTCCAATAACAAGAGATACTAATCAAGGAAAAAAAAAAAAAAAGCAAGTAAGAAATGTTAATTACGCAAACACTTATTGCCAAAAAAACTTTAAACTTTTGGCCCATATAACATAATGCTGTCAAAAATATAGTGCAAATTATTTTACAAATATGAATGCTGCATATTATATGCAACTCAAAATTAAAAAGAAAAAAATATTAATTGCATTGGATATTTCTTATCGGATTTTAAGTATCCTTCGAACTCAGATATGGATTCAAAATGCATAGAATCCATATGTTGTTGCGTTGGATTAAGATATTTACATTGTTTATCGGGTTGGAGGTCTGAATAACGCTAATTTAATTCAAATCTAACAGATGGATAGCACTACCTCGAGCCATAGTGGAACTATATTTAATTGCTTCGGGTTAATTAAAAAAAAAGAAATAAAGAAATAAAGAAATAAAGAAAGAAATACTTTGATTCATGTTTTGAATTGGACTTTCATCATAATATGATTTTCTTATTTATTTCAATAATGGTTATTATTAATTATTTATTGGTATAGTTAATGATAATTAGCATCTACTATTTAGTATGTATATGGCGATTTATGTAGTTTGTTAATAAAATTGTCAGCTTATTAAAAGATTCATGATGGGAATATGAAATTGTGAACCACTTGATTTGTGGAGGATTTTAATAACTTCTAGTATAGTTATTACGTTATAGTTCACTTTT
>JACFYI010003799.1:556931-567254 GCA_014898755.1 Handroanthus guayacan | reverse complement strand
TAATTCCATACAAAAATATGCCTAAAATGTAATGCAATTATGGAATTATCACTAGTAAATCGTTCCTAGTGTCATCGTTCCTCATACATTACCTTATTGGCATATATAGGTTACTATATAATACGTTTTAAATTGACAATTATGAATATATTAAAAAAAAAAAGAGTTTTATGAATTGCGTTGGATTAAATTAGTTTGTATAGATATGTCAACCGGAAAGCAATTTTTGTTATAGAATTTTAAGTTTTGAAAATTTAAAATGGGTTAAATGCAATCATACCCCCTGAACTTTTCTCTTTTGGCACTCACCTACCAAACCTTTTAATTTTTGGCAATGACACCTCCTCCACCCAATTTTCATCTCTTTTTCCATTACAAGTAAGTTAATGGCAAAAATGTCCTTTGATCAAATAAAAATGCACACCATTTGAATTTTTCTTTTTTTGAACATATTATTTATATTTATGCAATTTACTTATTAATATTTTATATCTTTACATGTTCTAAAATTTATAATATATTTATTACATATTAGAATCCATTATCAATACTTAAGTCAAGTTCAAAAAAGTATTCTATCTTATTTATTAATATAACTTTCACGGCCAAAGTTTTTATATTTTATTAACTTTTCTTTTTTCTCATCAATAATATACTCAACATTTTATTTTCATATATTATAAATTTTATAAAATATGTAAAAATATATAAAATATTAATATGTAAATTACACACACACATGCACACGCACACACACATACATACACACACACACACACACACATATATATATATATATTCTATTAGAAGAATAGAAAAGGAAAAAAAAAATCAATATGCATATTTATTTGATCAAGGACTTTCTTGTCATTCCTTTATTTTATAATGGAAAAAGGGATGAAAAGTAGGTGGAGGAGCTGTTGTTGTCAAAAATTGAAAAATTCAGGGAGTGAGTGCCAAAAGAGAAAAATTTAGGGGTGCGATTGCATTTACTCCCCTTGTGGGCAATGTTATCATGGGCAAAACTTAACAACACTTTCTATCGTGTGGTACATAATTTCTGCTACTAAATTTCTAGTTGCTGCTAAAATAAGATTGTGTGGAGAAAACTATCTGCAGCAATATTATATACCATGAACCTAAATTCATAATATATATAAACTTTAAACTATATTTTAAAGTGTGGTGATTGCCCAAACTATTTACTACAATTATAATGCACAATGGCTACAACTAAAGCGTAGTACATATTTCCTTTTGTTACCCTAGACTTGTTTATTTATTAGTATGTTGGTTATAATTATTACATTTCTATACTAACTGTCATAGGGGGTTGTACTTAGTCAAATTTTTTGTCCAAAAATCACCCGCTGTGCGGCCTAGTCGTCCCAACGACTAGTCAACCTACTCAATCCACCCGATGGGTGCTTAGTATTTTTGAGAGTTTGAGAGAAGTTTGCACACAAGCAAGGCACGTACGCACAATATGAATTTAGGCACAGTAATTTACGGGACCACTCCCAACCTTATTTTTTTATTCCTCAATTTCAAAGTACAAGGGACCAAGGCTTTCACATAACACTCAAGTTTTCCCTCTCTGAAAACCCACATTTTCTAGGGTAAATCACTCGTTACTTGAGTTGTGAGGTCCTTGGCCTTTTTATAGGCATCAATAACAACGAGTCCTAGTCCAACTAGGATTCAACTTAGATAAAACCCACAATTACAAGAAAATATCGAATCCTATCAAATCTAGGACTCCTAAGTTAACTTGTCTGCCTCCACTGGAGTTCTTGTTTGCTTGGAATCTTCCACTTTCCAGCTTAGGTTAGGTCCAGCTTCCATCCCACGCTTCAGCTATTTTGCCTTAGTTCGTCCGACGTGCACCAGGTGCTCGCCGCTCGTTGTGCGCACGCTGGGTTGCCACCCATCGTGAGCACTGTCTAGCACGTCTCAGCCTTTTTCCGCACGATGCCGCGCTCATCGTGCTTAAATGCTTCCTTGATTTTTGGCTTCCGTCCTTGTCAGTGTTTTGATGCCCGTCTTGCGCGCAGCACACAGCCGCGCACGCCCGGCACCGGATGGGCAACGTGCGTGCAGCACCAAGCCTACGCGTGCGTCGCCCGGCAGCCATGCACCACAACTCCGCAAGTGTCTGCACGCTTCCGCTGCCACAATCCTTCGGCCAAACCCACATATTTTGCCCGTTGACAAGTGAACCCGCCGTGTCAAATTTACTCGACGTCAAAAGGGGCTAACACTAGCCTATTCTATATTTATTATTTAATTTTTAGTTTCATATATAGTCAAAATAATTTATAGGTGAATTACAAAATCCATCTCTGAAGTTTGGTATAATTACAAGGATCGACCACGTAATTTGGCAAATTGCAAAAACCTTCTCTAGTGAGATTATAATCATATATCAAATGATAAAAATTAGTGATTTAACCAAAAGGCCAAGTCTCTTAGAATTTCTTCATGAAATATAAGTTACACAACAACGCTCCACAATTGGAGCAGCCTCATGGAAGTTGAAATCTAAAAGGTTATAGGTATTAATAAATGCATAGACCTTAGCTTTTGGGATTATGTTCTTAGGATTTAACTGATAAAATTTAATTATGTTTCTTCGATAGAATCCTACACCTGAGCTCGGCTACTTTTAGACATAACACGGTATCGAATTTGAGTTGCTCATTCGTGACTACCATTTTGTCTAGACACAAAAGGTGTATGTGAATTTAAAAATCCCCCCTATCAGACCTCATGTTTTTCATCTCTGGATTCTTTTCTCGAATTCATAGCAAAAAAGATTGTTAGAAGAAACCTGTGGCCTACTCTAACTCGAAGAAAACTTTGATGCTCCTTAGCGTAGTAAAACCTATGCCTTGCATGTATATTCATGAGGTGGATTCTTTTCCAGTTATCCAATTTAATCTCATGCTTTTAGGATCAAAACAATTTTTTACCCTGTGGTAAATATTTTAAAAATGTTACATTTGTTCTGGCATTTTAGTCAATCCGCTGCCCTAGCCATGCAACTGTATTACATTTCAAAAAAGTTATAGCACGGATCACCATGGCCCATATATAGTAGAAGCTACTTTTGTTGTGATCATCTAATCGCCATTTGAATATCAACAGAAAATAACTCTCCAAAAGGATCAATAAAGTTGGAAAGGTAGCTAGGTAATTGGAAATGATATTATCTTAATATCTGTTGTCGCTATGCAGGTTTGAGGCTAGTTGCTGTTGACCTGAGTCGCTTCTATGGCTATACTTAATTGATGTGATCTACGCATTGGCTTATTCTTTGATTTTACCTTAATGCATGTGATTGTGTAACATGCTTGAGTTATATAATTTAATATTATTTTGGTCGACTTTTTTTTCCCCCCTTTTTTGGGGTTTAATTTGGAAGGGGATGTGAATAGATAGTTCCCCTTTTACCTTAAAAGTGTTATTTTCTTACAAAATCACCCCTATGTAAAGTGTTAGAATCCCACATCGGAAAAATATAAGGGTTGTGGCCTCTTTATATGGTCCTGGGCAATCCTCATTTCACAAGCTAGCTTTTGAGGTTGAGTTAGGTCCAACTCCATTTTCTAACATGGTATCAGAACCAACCCATTCCAGATGTTGGGTTATTAATTGTCTATTTCATATTATTATATACTCCAGATGTCCATTCCTGGGTATGTGTTGTTTGTCCACCCATTTCAAATTATCCCACGCTCCAAATGTTCATTCCTGGGCGTGTGGGGGATGTGTTAGAATCCCACATCGAAAAAATATAAGGGTTGTGGCCTCTTTATATGGTCCTGAGCAATCCTCACTTCACAAGCTAGCTTTTGAGGTTGAGTTAGGTCCAAGCTCCATTTTTTAACATAAAGTGCATGACACACTATTTAAGCGTTCTTATATATTACCAACCTGAATGAGATGTAAAGCTGCACATATGGTAGCTACGTCAAATCTCCACTAAAATGATTGTACAATGAAATGAGAGCATTCATATGCAGATGAATTAAGTATATAGCTTAGATATGTTGTTAACTTCTGTACGCCTTCTCCTGTTGTTTCTATGGCCAGCTTTTCAGATTTTTTCTTTCGGTACTTTCAAGATATGAGATGATAGAAGGGACTCTTGTGTCACCAATATGATCTATATTTTGTGCATCGTGCCACTCTTTTTATATGGTTGCTACCCAATCATTCTAATCTTTTTACATGTTTTGTCCTTTGATTTATTCATAGATTATGATGAAGGACTAGTATGCAATTATGTCATCCAAAATTAGATTCTAGAAAAATGTTCTAGTGACCAGTAGGAAGTATTGGTTAGTTTGACAAGAAACCATCTTACTACTTTAAAGAAATATTCAAATAAAAATAAATCATCGATGAGCATCTCCCTTCGATTAGGCCAAAATCCATGGACGGGGATGTAGTTGATATCATGCTCCAGCTTAGAGAAGAAACTTCCGTGTCTTCTGATCTTCCTTGGAATCACATCAAACCTGTTCTTATGGTAATTAATTATAAACTCTACAAACATCTAAAACCCAAATATCATTGTTTAATCGATAACTACGTCAACAC
Source organism: Handroanthus guayacan (assembly GCA_014898755.1). NCBI lineage: Eukaryota > Viridiplantae > Streptophyta > Magnoliopsida > Lamiales > Bignoniaceae > Handroanthus > Handroanthus guayacan. Next base: position 562,649 of record JACFYI010003799.1, on the reverse strand, counting down.
AATTAGGGATGTAAACTGATATTAAACGGATCGAATACGTTGTTTCCACATTCGTATTCAATTAATTTAACGAACATTCAAATTTGTATCCATTTCTTTGGGATATAGAAAAATAATAACACGCATCCGTATTTGTTAGATGATAAATGAATTCGGATACATTCCTATCCATCTATAGTTATACGTTTTTTTGGATATTCGTATACGATTTTAATTATCTAAATCATATCCGTATTTGATCCAAATGTTATTTTTTAACCCACTATTCAAATATATATGTTTTGGGTATCCATATTCATATCCGATTAGTTTACTCAATTTAGTAAAACTAATCAAATACAACTTATAATATAAAAAGGCTATAAGTCCATACTCCAAGTATATATAATATTTAAAATACATTAGGAAATATTAAAATATATTATGTACAATAATATAATATGTATAATAATTTTTATAATATTATTTAATACATGTAAAATACATGAATTTGTTCATAGAATATCTTATGTATATAATAATATTTTAAATATTATTTATCCCATATGGAGAACAAATATAATTGAATATATAAACGGATAGCGGATATTAAGACGCACCCAAAATGGCGTGCGGACACACCGAATATAGAAATACAAAAAATATTATGTATTGTTGTGGGCGCGAGCGTGCCTACTTTTTCCCGCATTTGCGCCTGGGCACGACAATGCCCAAATCTCACCATAGTTGCGGCGATGCTGCTATTTTTATTGGTATCATTTTTGTCTTTTACACGGCTACTTGTCAAGTTATACACAGTTTCACCGAGCACAGTCTCAAACTTCTGAAGTTTTGTTGCCAAACGCACACGTCATTTGGAGATAAAGCCATTTATGAAAAAAAAAAATACCAGTGTACACAACTGGAAACTAACATGCTCAATTAATATATAGTTATGCAATACAAAATGGGTTCTCATTATATCGATTGTAACAACTACGCAAAAGAATGACAGCAATATAGAATATCCTATAATAATATTGCATGCCAGAGTTGTAGAATGAAAAGATACAAAATATGCCACTAAATCACATAGGACACACATGTGAAACTAACCATGTCATATGCATAAATAGAAGGACATGGTTAGCACCAACAACCTATCATTTCCCGGGCCGAGTAGGGGTAGGTGAGATTGATCCATGCGAGCTCACATCCTCACCGCCATGTGCCAGGTCAAACCCTATAAGAAAAATTCTCTGATCATTTGGAGTACATGAAGCATCATATTCCACGCTTATGGTGCATCTCGAGCAGGGATAGAATAGTTGGGCGAGTTGGGTTGCTGTGGAAGGCATCCTGACTTCCTACGTCACTCGTCCTGATCAATCTATCCAAATTATTTTAGAAGGATGCGGATAACTGTGACAGAGAGGGCTATGTGAGGAGTTTTACTTTTGCAATTCTCTTTGCAATCAAATCATTATTATGCAGGATTCCATGATCATCGAATATCTGAATGACTTCAAGCTCAAAAAACGTATCGATCAATTTAGGATCTCTGAACATAGCGCACATGCTAGCCTATTGAGCTTTTCCACTAATTATATATGCATTAGCGTCAGGATATTTTTGAAAAAAGATTTGCATTATGCATGGTTTCATGTGTGCATAGTCGCAAATGTGACCAAGTACAATTTTAATTGTTGAAAGACATTTTAGGTTGGAGATCATACCATTGTAATGTGGTCCCAAATAAAGAGGTCAGCATACATAGTATTGACGGCAACATCATGTTTAATGGGAGATAGGCTTGTTACAAAGGCAAACATAGAATGACGTTGTTGGAATTGCTTGAACTTATTGTGTCTATCCCTGTACATAAAAGTGGTGCCATACTTATAATTAACTATGTCAATGGACGTATGTTTAGCAACGACATTAGAATGCATAATGATAGCGTGGGTCTCCCTGGCATACTCTGCCAACTAATGGATGAATTCATTTTGATATTCATCATTCCAATGATCAGTGTAGAATAGTTCCAATTGACTGTAGCGATTTTCAAAGCCATTAAACCAGGGCATGTAGGAAAAAAATTTGTGACATGTAGATTCAAAAGTGTAGAAGCAAGTAGCAAGAATAGGGGTAGTGCAAAGTATAACATCCTTTTCATGCATTTATAGTCGAAGAGGGAATCCATCAAAAATTACATTTGACAAAAGCTAAGATCATGCAGTTGATGGTCTAGGATACATGATCAGAACAGAGCTCTATAATTGCATGGTAGACCATATAGCCAAGATCAGAGAAGGCAACTAAGGAGGTGGGATGCTTAAAAAAAGATGGATCAAGTCTAATTCATCCATATGTGCCATTAATAATTAATTTCTACCATTGAATGTATACACTATATTCAACAAATAACTACAAAAATGACATCCTTTCACAAAGATTACGCATCAATTAAATGTCCGTTTGATTGACTACATAATGCTACGTAGCATCTACTATGATACGCTTGACACTATGATTATCTAGTTTATATTGGAAAACTCTTTTTCCAACTAGATAATTATCATTTCAAACAAATCTGGCAATAATTAGGCCAATGAATAATCTCACGCATGCCTTGATGAGTGGAAACCCACACAGGGCACAAGCACCGTTTGCTCACAAGAGATATCTATTGCAATGAGAATAATTGTTTGACAAGGTGGATTCATGTGACCTCCCCAAACTTGAAGTTAGGGTATGGGGTTGACCTTTTTTTGATTGGACGGAGAATAAAAAGACAATGGCTCAAACTTAGATTGTTGAAGTGATGCTCTAGGGTCCATATAGTATATGTTTGTTCTAGGCTTAAGCTGATTGTATATGTGATTACTATATTCATATCTATTTACAATCAGATATCTCCTAAATGAATATGGATATTATTCGCTTTAAATGGATATAAATAATATCTTGTATGAATGGATATGAATGCAAACAATAATTGATTTTCAAATATCCATTGGTAACCCTAGATACACCCTTGGGTTTGGTATAACTATAAAAAATATGCCTTGGGAATTAAATAATTACTATGGCATCCTAATCATTAGTTTAGCTGACAGAAAACTTAACGAAGCTTGTGCAATATTACTACAAAGAAATACCCCCTTCACTAACTGAAAAGTTCAATGCAATTTAAGAAATCCATCACAAATTATTTTATCACAAATTCATTAGTAAATGCTATGTCACCGATTACTTCCATGATAGAATTAAAGTCAGTCACAGAGCTAACTTTTGCTGTGAAATTTTTCATTACAAACTAAAAACTTGTTACAGAAATTTACTACGAATTATTCATTCATATTTTGAAATTATTCATACATATTTTGCTCATCTTTTAAATCCGCCATGGATTTGTTATAAATCCGTCACAGATATCATCCATTTTAATGAAATTTTATTCGTCACAAATTTTTCGTTAGTGAAGGGGTGTTTTCAGGATCACGAAAAAAGTATTTTAGACTATTGGATATGAATCGGATTCGGTTTTATTATTAATAGTTGAGGCAGGAATTGGACTCTTTACAATTAAGACAATTTGCTCATACTAGTGCTTATGATTTTTTGACAATTATCTTCCAAGATGCCATGACTTTGTTGAGATAATAGCACTCCAAATTCAAAGCAGAACAAAGTTGAAAGAATTTAGAACTCTAAAATACAAAAATGAGAGAAAGAAGAAGAGAAAAGCATATGATGTGTGCTTTTGGTGTGAATATGAATGTGGAGTAGCAGTTTTCTTTATAGTGGATCAAATGGTGCAACCAAGTGGACACATCTACCAAACGTAGCCCTTGAAATGCCAAAGATGACTTTTGAAGTTGACTAGACACAAATTTTTACTATAGGAATATTTCAAATTCCGCTTTCCAGAAAATTCTAGAACGGAATTTAATGAATTTAATTAGTTTTCGAATAGCCTAGGCTTGGCGTGTCCATGGATAGGGTTTTACTTACTCAAGTTCATACCCAAAATGTCCCTAGTATTTGAGATCCAAAATCTATCCTACCCAATGGCTTGTGTCCATGGATTAAGTTATGAGTATACCCTATGGTTCTTTGACCTAATTGGCCTACTCTCTGTATACCCAAAGGCATACGCGTCCATCCTATCCTACTAAAAAATTCATTTAATTTGTGGACCATCATTTGTGTTGTTTACAAATTCTTTTATTGTTGCGAAAATGTTAAATTTTAAAATTAAATAATACTCTATGTAATAAAAAATTATAGTTTAAAATGTGAACGGATTAAACATTCTTATATAAATTAACATAACAAGTGCCGGTGCGTTAACACATTAAATATAAATAAAATAAAATACAAACTAATAAATTTATGTTACTAATAAAATTTAGGGTTAATTACATTTGACTACCCTTCGAGATTGTGAAATTACCAAGTACTACCTTCATGGTTTGAAAATTACAAATTAGCTCCCATAAATTTATAAAATTACTAAATCATCCATTTCGTTAGGTTTTTTGATAAAAAAAACTAATGACGTTCTTCAATTTTAGTCTCTAAAATTACAACGGCCAAGTACAGAGATATAATATATAGTTAGTGCAATAGAAAAATTGGAAGATATCAATAGTTTTCAGCAAAAAAATATAACGAAGTGGATGATTTAGTAATTTCATAAACTTATGGGGGTTAATTTGTAATTTTTAAACCATGAGGATAGTGATTGGTACTTTCACAATCTTAGAGGGCAGTGAGATGTAATTAACCCTAAAATTTATACTAACTTGACACATTCTGTGGGTTGCTAAGAAGCATTCCCTTTCAGGCGCGGAAGTGCACCAAATTCGCAGCATTTGAAGATTAATTTATACAATAAAAATATTATTCCTCTCACAGGGAGAAAAAAACCCCAAAAAAAAAAAAGAAAGAAAAATTTACATTATTCCGTAAAACCTCTACCAAATGATTTATCTTTGCTAATAATTCAGCTCAACATTCATCATCCATCTTGCCAGGATATATACGTAATGTTTAGGTATGGATCGATAGGTAATTAACTTTTGTTTTGGGTCTGCACAGTACTTTTTCTTACTCATTAACAGACTTAGCGTAGGCCCATGTATGGACAGGAAATTTCATTTCATTAATGGGTCCATCAGTGTGAGCCTAAGCTCAAATTCAACTGAATCTTACAAAATTATGAATCCAAGCCCCAAATTCAAATCCACCCAAGCAAGCCCGGCACCCCAATGGGCCTAACCATGTAACTCAAACTTAAGCTTTGTGAGTTGGTCGCATAAAAGTCATTTAGGTTCATCGAATAAAAGTCATAATTAAACCAAATTATACAAGTTTTCAATTATTTTTCTTGTAAAATTTTACTTTATGTATGCATATATATTTATATTAATTATTAATTTCATTTGATTTGGACGTTTAATGAATTGAATTATGTATATTAATAATTGGATCTTATCAATCGGATATTTTAATAGGTTAAACATACTAAAATTCGGATTGAATTCGGACAAAAATCCGCACCATTGATAGCACCATCCGCGGCTCATATTTGATCATCATAAACTCTAATAAAGATTAAAGCAAGAGCTCTCTTAATCTAATTGGTCTAATCGCACCAATTTCAACAACATTTTCTTATTTGCTAATTGCTACGGATTTTTCATGTAGAGAATTCTTCTTCTTCTTTTTTTT
>JACFYI010003799.1:539557-556898 GCA_014898755.1 Handroanthus guayacan | reverse complement strand
CCCCCCTCCCATTTATGTAGTTATGAAAAATAAAAACTCTTATGCCTATAATTACAATAAACTTGAATTCTTCACTGTTCTTTGAAAATGAATCCGTTTGACTTTTGGTGTAACTAAAAGTATAAATAATTGGTACGGTGATAAAATGATTACAACCGTATGAATAAAAAATTAATTATATCTCAATTATTATAACAGAACAGTATTCTAAAGTTAATTAAAATTTATGTAATGCGTAGGGCTGTTGGTTTGTCACATCCGAATAATAATGCTCATTTGGAAATTAAAATAGATGTATAATTTTTATTTTAATTTTTTTGATGGGTAATCAAGGTGTAATTACTTGAGCGTAGGTTTGTCAATGGATAGGATTTTACCCTACCCAAATCCATACCCAATAACTATCTTATAGTTAAAACCATGTGTTTACCCTACCCAATGGGTCATTGTGTATATGAAATGAGTATATTCTATATTACCCATATTCATTGGGTCTACCTTATACTATCAAAAGACCCATAGGGTCTATCATTTATGTTATTAAAAGATTTATTGAATTTATGGATTATCAATTGTATTTTATACAAACTTTTATATTGTTAATGTAATAAGAAATTATGAAATTTAATATTATTGATAAATTAAACATACTATTATAACATACTCTTCAAGTTCAATGTTAATAAAATTTAAAATTCTAAAGTCTTTTGTTGTATATACTCTTAATTTAGGCTATGTTTCTAATATATATATATACACACACACACTAGGGGTAAAAGGTGAGCCGAGCCAGCTTGGCTCGACTCGAATTTAATCGAGCTCGAGTTGAGCCTCATCGAGCTCGAGCCTGGCTTCGAGCTAAGCTCGAGCTCAAATACACAGGCTCGCATGGCTCGCGATCCTGAGCTTCCATTAAAAAATATTATTTATAATATATTATTATATATGTAATATAAAAATATATAGCAAAAATATATGTAAAATATATATTAAAAATATATATAATATATATTTTAATATATATAATATAAAATATATTTTTTAAAAATATATGTATATGAAAAAATATTTAATATATATTTTAATATATAATATACTATATAATATATATTTTTAAAAAAATATATAAAAAAATATTTTTTTTTGAAAAAATAAGCTTGAGTAGAGCTCGAGCTCGGCTCGAACTCGATCGAGCTTGAGCTCGAGCTCGGATTTCTGATAAACGAGCCGAGCTCGAGCCTGGAATTTTTGCCGAGCTCGGCTCGTTTACACCCCTAATATACACACACACGTATATATTATTTTTTTAACGAACTAAGAATGCATCTGATCTGATTAAAAATTCTATATAGAGTTTATTCTTTTTATATAATTTTAATGATTGCAAACTACAATTTATAATGATGATATCATGATAATAATCTTCTAAAATATTTCCATAGAGTTTTATATATGTCTGATTTTATATAACACAATTGCAACTACATAAGCTATTCCACTTTTAAATAGTTATTAAAAAAATCATATTTTAATCTATATAAAATAAAAATTACAAAGTATAAAAAACTCATAAGGCCAATTCACAGTTTACAATTTCCATTCTTTTTTATAGCTATATTTTAAAAAAATTAGTTTTCAAACGTGAATGACGCTACTGTTACTATTGTAGACAAAAAATGCAATACTTTCGATCAATCTCTCAAACTTTAACTTTCTGAACATTTATATTAAATAATTTCTTGTTATACATTAAAAAGATTAAATAAGTTTTTATATACTAATAAAAATATTCAGATTAATTCAATTTTATTTATACAATTAATTGAACAATTTAATTTAATTCAGTTAATCCATGAAATTTTCCAGGTAAAAATATTCAAATTTGTTTAAACAAAATATAATTGGAAAAATATATTGTTATATAAAGTTAATACATTTTATCTCCATCTTATAATTTTTGGATTGATTAGCTAAATTTGAAAATTATGATATTGGAGCAATTTTTTGTTATAGGCAATGTATGGGTCTACACCTTATCCATACCCGTGGGTAATATATGGGTATAGACCATGTCTTTACCCATAATGGTTATCTTCAATAGGTAAGGGTAGGATACGGGTATTGCAAAAAATAAATGGGTTTGGGTTTGGGTATTAAACTTTAATTTTTCTTTGGGTCAGAGTAGGGTAACATCCTAACCATTGACAGACCTACTTGAGTGCACCGTAACACCATTTGAAGATTTGGGATTGAAAGAACTGTTTAACATTACTGTGAATTTAGATGAGGAATAATCACCTTTAACGCCTCTTAGGTGTGCTACAAGTATTAATACATTTCCTCATAATCCGAAACATTCTGATAACACCGCTTACCCCAATTAAAACTTATGAAAGTCTAATAAATTGGTAAAAAAAAAAAATTACAAATGGACCCCGTCAATCTAGCAACAAAGAACCCCTTCTTTTTTTTTTTCTTTTTTTTTTTTTAACAGAATAGACCTAGCTTAATTAGGTAGGAAATGTCTCCTAACCATGAAGTTATCGATTCAATCCCACCGAGTATATGTGGGTTTTTCTTTTATTGCATAGTAACTTTGATTCTACTATATAATAGCTTGTTTATAATTATTAATGTATTTAATTTTTGAATATATTAAAATATTTATATTGATGTATTGATGATGTAATAATTGACTAATATAACCGTCTCTCTCTCTCTCTATATATATATATAATATCAAACAACAAAGAATGTTATTATAATTTTATAAATCATAAATGGTTTGACAATTATGACAAACTTCATGGAATGTTGAAATAATTATAACTTTAGATTAATAAAAATTATTACTAATTAGGTAAATTTGGACATACTAAAACTATGAATGTTTTGTACAGAAATTTTGGCATTAAATATGGAGAAAGCGAACTTGGATATATAGTACTCAAGGACAAATGAGTCATGAGGCGCGCACCATAATACGCTAATACAGTCATTAATTTATTAACACGAATAAGCTCTAAGAAGAGTACTTGACAGCACCCCGTGGTAACTTGCATGGAGCAAAATGACTTTAATGCTAATAAATACAACTATCAAAACCATGTGTCCCACAATCCGTCAAATCTGGCCTCTGTAATTAATACTAATAAATATGTTTAGGATACAGATAAGTCCACATTTTAGTTGTGATTCTTGATAAAACAGTGACATGGGTTTGCTTCACGTCAAAGCTGGCTAACCATAATCTAGAAATACAATTTCAACAACTACCCCTTTTTTTCTTTTCTTTTTTGTTTTTTCCTTAATGATGAGATAAATACAATTTCAACTACAAATTCAAACCAAAGGATAGCTTCATTAAATTTAAAAAATAAAAATATCGATTTTTTGCCCTTTTTATAAGGGCATGCACACTTATCGAATTGACAGTACAGTCAAAGACTCCAGGCAAGAAGTCTCACATGTGATAAAGTTTACTAAAGAATTTTTTTTTTTTTTTTTAAATATTATACTTTTAGAAGATCTATAAATTTATTTAGTCTTCAATATAAAAATTTACCGTGTACTTAGTGCTGTATGGAAAATTTATTTGGCTTAGGTGACTAGCATTCAAAATAGAAGATTACATTACTTTTGTTTTGTATGCTAGCTTTTTAGAATTAAAACTAATGTCCAAGGTTAATAATTTTAAAAACAAACAATTTTGACTTATATTCTATCAAATTCCCAAGTCCTTCATTTTTACATATCGAAAGAATTGGGGTGAATTGCATATTAACCCCCCGTATTATTTGAAAATAGCAAAAAAATTCTTGCGAAATCATAAATACCAACTACACCCCCTCGATTGTCAACAAAGTTGCACACATGCCGCAGGCCAAAGGGGGTTGTATAATGTCTCAAATGACCTCCTATATAAGTTGACCTTAGATCTTTTTCTCTCATTCCATAGAATTCGCACCTTATTTATTAACTCCTCTATTCAGCCTTCAAATATTGATGAGCACTACTTTATCACCCATACACCCTTCAATTTCAAACCTAAAATGCATGCATCATGAAGAACTCATTAATCGCCACATCACCTAGCCATTTTTAGGTTTTGTTAAAGGTATATCTGCGGTTTTGAAACTTGTTCTTGTTCTATTTCTTGTACCGTGGTGTTTGCGTGACAAACTTGACAAAAAAAGTTTATTGCGTTTTTTTTTTTTTTTTGAACTACAAGTTGGTTGGTTTTGCTTCGGCATTATTTTAAAATTTTTGACTGGGTTTAAGTGGTTGAAGAATACAAAACCTATACCATTACCATTTCTTCTTCAGTAGGTCTTGAATGATAAAATTGTTGAACTCTATTGCACTTTTTTGGTTTATGTTCCATTTTATAACTTACTATATGTTGGTTGATTGAGTGTGGGCATTATTTTGAAGTTTCAGACTAGTTCCATACCTCAAATCGACCATGACAATATGCACCATGCACTTCCTTGCCTTGTTAAAGCTCAAACTCGCCATTAATGGTGTCGTAAAGATCTTTATTGGAAGTGGGAGAGAAGAGGTAAGATTTATATGAAAAACCTTAGCAAACCTTTTTTCAATAATGTCAAGAGGATTAAGAAGGGCAAGATTGTCATTACACATGCTTTTTTCAATCCCAACCGCACTTACTAGCGCGTTAACTGCGCCAAGGCTCTTGGCTAGAACATGCAACTTTGTTGAAAACAGAGGGGGTTTAGTTGCTATTTATGATTTCATAGGGGTTTTTGTGTTATTGTCAAATAACACAAAGGGGTAATATGCAATTCACTTGAAAGAATAGTATCTAATCTTTTCGCTTCAAGAAATTAGGGATTTTTCACTATCCTTCCACTTTATTATGGGTTAAGATCTACCCCTTTTTGAAAATAAATCAAGGCCATCTATACTAAAGTAGAATGAGGAAGACCCTCCATTCATCACTTTCTCACTAATGAAAAATTTCTCCATTACATTATAGTAATTACTAAAATACCTTATGTTGTTGAATTAAAGTGGGTCCTTAATGTAGGACAACTTTTATTAAATGTAAGACACTTGAACTTTTCTGCCATTAGACCATTTAACTAACATATCCCGTTCAATTTTAAATTCACTAAAATATAAATATTTTAATTTGCTGGAAATTTTTACATAAATGACATGAGTAAATCAAATTTTAAGCAAATTTTTTTCGGATATGAGTTAAAAATTATGATTTTTGGACAAAAAATTAAAAAAAAAAAAAGTTACTAGGCAACTTGCATCCATTTTGGACGTAGATGTAGCCGAATTTAGGGTTACATACATCCAAAATGGATGCGAATATTTAAATTTTAATATTTTTGTTTCGTATCCAGAGTGCATGTAATATGTACACTACTTGCGTCCAAAATGGACGCAAAGTATATGATTTGTTTCATCTTTGCATAAAAGATGGACGTAATATGCTCATTATTTGCATCCAAAATGACTCAAGTTGCCATTAATTGCATCTCTTTTAAGCACAATTCTAAAAATACTTATTTTTTTAATAATTTATTTGATTCACTAGTTTCAATTTGTGCTTTTAAAATTTTTTAGTGAAAGGTAGAGAATTTCAAGAAATTAAGTTGATCACAATGATTCATTCACTATGAATGAAATCTTTTGTAGTAAGGGAAAATATATATATATATATATATATTGAAAGAGTGGGCAAAATCAATTTCTTGAGGGCATAACATGTTTGTAATTGTTTAAACATCTCATAAATGAAAAATATATCTCATGGGGCAAAGTTGACTGCTTGAGGGAATAATGCATTCCTAATTTTGTAGACGTCTCATAAATGAAAAATATATCTATCATGTGAGAGATATATGAAATCCAGAATGTTAAGATTAGAGAATGATGTGGAGAGTCGAAAAATTATGGATTCAAAAATGTACTAATGTCCTTTTATATTGAAAGGGCTGGAGAAAAATCGAGGGTGTTTGTTGATTATCCATAAGAATTGGTATATATAATTACCATCCTATGACGTATCCCCAATGATATTCATTGGTGAATAGATTGAGTCAGAAGCGATATCAAACTACTGTTAAGCGGACAAAGAGTCACGTCAAACTAAAAGGGATCTTGAACCATCTTAGGGGGGAGGATTCTATTATCACAACTATTTTGAAGCATATCTATAATGCCAGAAATAAGACTAACGTTGAAGCAATGGGTGGTAGGTAGGTTCTGCAACAACTCACGTATTATATACAAGAAAACAACCATATTTAGTTTTATTGTGGAGATCAAGAGACGAACCAAACAATGGATGTTATTTTTGCAAATCCACAATCCATCACACTATTATGACTGTTCTCTTGTATATTGTTGGTGGATTCTATTTACAAGGAGAATAGGTACGATATGATTTTAATTTCTATATTGGTAAATGCTTCATAAGTTGCATTATAGTAGTATATATACTTTTATAATATTTTTGTAATAGGTATAAGATGTCTTTCTTAGAGATAATTATAGTGACTCTTGTAGGAAAGAACTTTAAGGTAACATTTGGGTTTATGAGAAATGAGTCAGAAGAGCACTATATTGCGTACTTGGGAATTTGAGGTCTTTATTTGATGGAGATGCTAGGCCTAATGTTATTGCGATATCGCAAAGAGTTGGATCTAATGAAGGTATTGGAGGAGATTTTCCCAAAGTCCTATCACATCTTTATTTGTTCTACATAAACAAAAATATAGAGTGAAATACAAGAAAAAATTATTGGTGGAATCAAGGAATTAGGTGCCTCATTCTCATATAGGAGTTGAAAAAAGTTGGTGAATTCTCATTTGGGGATGAGTATGAGACGAACTACCAATTGGTGACGTGGCAGTATAAAGGAAATGTGTAGTTGATGACATATCTCAAGGAAACTTGCCTATATACAAGAAGTTTGTTCATGTTTTGACTGATCAAGTATTTCACCTTGAGAATATGATGATGAATAGGTATATGTTGTTTATTTATTATTTATATTAAGTGATTTTCTAATTTTGCTGGTTGACTAATTTGTGGATTTGTTCTTCTGATCATTAGGGTAAAGAGTCACATTTTACAACAAAAAGTTGGCTGGGTTCTTCAATGGGCGGTTTCGATACGATCAAGACTCAGGTTCACTCCTAGATTGAGGGCCAAATTAATGGCATCTTAGCAAAATTTCGGAAACCTAGCAGGATTTGAAAGCATACCATATTGTATCCCTATTTTCGAAATTTGGTGGGAGTCATCACGCGTGAAGGGCTAAGTCAGTCATATCAAGATTGGAAGTTGGGATGAGAAACTGAGATAGGGAAAAATCCACAATACTAAATGTTATTGAGATAGACCCATGACCTTCTATATGCACATAAGATTATACAAAACGAACAAGACAGTGAGATCTTTTCTGGTGATGACTCCACATATTCTACAAAACGTTAAGTATGAAGACCCACTACCAATCGATGATCAACACTATCATGATCGGAAGTGAGAGCAAAATTGGAAAGATATTTTAAGGCTGATGCAACAACCAACAATCAAGCAAAGGGTCATATCTAGTGTGATGTTCTCATACCTTTATCTTGAAATGAGCTATCTAGATGAACCATTTTGTGACGCAACCTAGGGGTCGTCCCAAGAAGAATCTATTCTAGAGATCCGTTTGCTTAGAAATATGCCTTCTTAAAGTTCTTCATTGGTCGATCATAATTAGGATTCAGAAGAGGTCGTGGTTGTTCATCATTAAGATCATGGAAGGTTTTGTTGTTCATCTTTTAGTTTGGTTCCTTGAAACTCATCATCATGAGGTCATGGTTCATCTATAAGAGCTTTTGGAAGAGGATATCGTCTTATGCATCAGCAAAATATTGTACCAGCAAGCCACATTTCAGTTGGAAATTGCCTCAGTTAATGGTTTCTCATATATCTTCGTGGCTCAGCGTGAGAGGTGATGGTAACTGTGGGTACTTGCATTATGATTGATGTTATTTATGGAAATCAAGATTATTGGACACAAGTAAAAAATGACCTATATACCAGACTTCACCTTCAATTTTTACTATATGAACAAGTATCTCAAGATGATAAGTACGTGGCTAATTTGATGACATCACTATGATACTGGGAAAACACTAAGACACCTCGTGAGAGTTAGATGACATTGTTAGATACATGTTTAGTGACAGTTACATTATATTGTTGCAATGTTGTTGGAGATATAAGCAGAATATGACTCATTTGTCGCTAACTGTTGAGGAGGGCATCTTTATAATCATGTGTCATTTCCCCCGGATATCTGGGATTCGCAGAATACTTTATTATGATTAACCCCTACAATGACTGTCTATCTCCACTATACAATCCCCAATGACCTGCATATCGAGACATGAGAGTTCGACACTTGCAAATTTTATTCTACAAACAAAAAGGATCAATGGGATATGCTTGTGGGATAGCCTTGATTTTTATGTATCATGTTATTTCTAAACTAATAGTTTTGCAAAGTGACTATTTCTATTTGTTAGCTGATGTATTTAATAGTAAAATGTTAGAATATGCAAAAATTGAAACATAATATAATTGTAATCAATTTCAACCCAATGCAAAAATGGAATACATGAAAATTTAATAACATATGACATAGCAGCGACTGCTCTTGGCATCCTTCTGTCACGTCTACCACTATCTTGATACCTCTTTTGGATCCTCGTCAACTGGCTAACTTGGGTCATCCGGTCTCAAATATCAAGCAAATGGCGTCAATAGTTGCTTGCATTGTGAAACCATATGGATATATCCTTTAGCAATGATGCAAACTAGGGCTCACAATTTCAATAACTTACATATGAGCAATGTAGCTCTAAGCAAATACATCAAATAGCCAACAACATGAGATAGGAAGGGGCTGCTCAAGTTATCTTCGCACTGCTGCCTAATCACTCCCAATTTGGGACAATCAATTACCTAAGGTTCTTCCATTGCTGGTGGGTTCGGCCTTTATATTTCTGTACTAGTGGTCACCATATCATCTCGGCTAGCTGATGTAGTCGTAAGTAAACCCCCCGTGAGTAGATCGAGAATGAATAAAACATTGTGGAGAGTGATTATTATCTCACCAAAATGCACATAAAATGTGTTCGTATTGTGTTGCTACCTCTTGACAAATGTAAACAACTACGGACAATTATGACATGCAAACATGTTGTCTTATAGATGGGACAGACTACTATTATGCACCAAAATTAGGATCTCTTGCTTCCATCGTTGGTGGGTTTAGCCCTTATATTGCTCTACTAGTGGTCACCATATCACATTGGCTAGCAGATGTAGTCACAATGAAACATGTTTATATCGGTTGCCATCTCTTGACGAGCACAGACAACTAAGGAGAACATGCAAATATGCATTCTTATAGATAAGACAAACTACTATTATGCACCAAAATCAAGATCTTTTTATTCCCAGGACCCCAACGCTCGGAAAGAGTGATAATCTGAGACTAACACTGAGTATGCCATGATCTTGTTAAGAAGTGATTCACGGGGATAAATATTAGTCTTTACAAATACATCAAATATATTAAAATTGGATACAACTCCATAAAAAGGAAAAGTTTAACACACTTGTTACTTCCCCATTCCATATGCCAATGTCACATGACCTCCGTGAACTTGGGATCAAAGTAACAGAAGCAAGGTCAACTGCTGCTAGTCCCTGTAATACCCAATCCTCATTTCAGGCCCCATGAACTCTGGGCCAACCGCACTTCGGCCTCGAATCAATAGCTTCATTCACGTTCCTTTACCCTTTTCATCGATTCCCGTATCCAAGCCAGTGCCATGAATCCTGGAACTCGATAGTTAGACATTAGCTCCACTAGTTGAGTAGGAATATATGTTTCTTATCGAACAATTGTAATCTACCTTGCTCCACGCACCATCCTCATACTTGTACGTGGAAAATCATATTGATCTTCCATCGTCTCCTGGGACTGCGCACCTCAGTTGTTTGGCAAATGCTGTAACGGATGACATACGACTTTATAATTGACCTTTGTTGTGGTTGGTGTCAGCCGGAAGTACAAATGGTCTCATCATCTAGCCCTATTCCCTTCAAAGTCTAGCAATGTCGGATATATGAAACAATATAACGTGTAGTAATAATTACATAATTAATAAATAAACTTAAATTAGAAATATATAATTAATTACATAATTAAACTTTATAATTAAGTTAATTATCATAAATTATGTATATATATATATTAAATTTTATTTTATTTATTAATTATCCAATATAAGTTTATTTATAGTTATATATAATTAATTATACAATTGATTAATTAATTAAAATAAATTTTATCAAATATATAATTATATTGTTATATAATTACTTATACATAATTTTTTATATATATATATAATTAACTAAATAGAAAACCATAATTGTGGAATGCAAATTGTAAAAACTTGCATCCAAAATGGACTCTTGGCAAAACATAGACACCATGCGGAGCATGGTAGCCTCTTCTAGTGTGTGTGTGTATATATATACATTCAAATGTCTTATTGTTTTTAAGAGAAAATTAATATATAATCCAGACATGACATTTTTGTTTGTCATGATCACTTTCCAAAGTTAAAAGCAAACTACTTTTGAAAGATAACTTGTATAATACTTAGGTTCATGTCATTTACCATCAAGTTAAATTATCTGATGAGATAAAGGATTTTTAATTTAAATAATTTAAATAATGAAGCTTGTAATATATATTGTTGCATTATATATTTCTTTGTTTAATTTTGACATGATAGCAAATTGAATAAATAAATAAATAATATGGTATAGAAAGAACAACTAACACTTTGCATGAACAAAATACAAAACTATATTTTAAAAGCACATAGATACATCTCTTTCAATACAACGAACTTATACACACACAACAGTTAACATATGTAACCTATTAATTTGCTACAACTTAATTATCCATATATATATGCATATATATATATACATATATATATTTTCACTCCTATAAGCACCTCTAGTCAATCTTGTCTAGGATCATCTTCACGTTGGAAAGATTATGGTTGGTCAACTTGAATTTGAGGTATGTCCAACAATTCCTTTGCCTAATGTGGCCACGGTATTATATGTCCGGCAGTCGAACTTCTATTTCATCTACAAAAACTTGAAGGAAATAGGCTGGCCAAATCGTTCTAAAAAATAATGTGATTGTACCTATTATGTGCCATGCTACAATTCGGTGACCATAATATATGCTCACCGTTTGTAGAGGCTCTCTTAAAAAGGATTGGAGAATACCAAAATCAAATATTGGTTTAGATATCTCCATTAAGGCAAAAATTGATATCGATATCAAAATTTGACACAAGATACCATTTGGGGATTCTTCATGGATTATTGCAAAATGCAAGTTGTAAAAACTTGTATCCAAAATGGACTCTAGGAAAAACATAAACAACAAAAAAATATATAAGTTAATTGTAAGTCACTTACAAATATCATATTCAAATAACAATTATATTATAATTAAAAGTTTGTTCTAAAATAATTGAAGAAGAGCAAAGAAGAAGAAAATAATAATAAGAGAATGATTCTTATTTCTTGGAGATGACTACAATATCTCTTTAGGTCTTTTATTTATAGGCCATTTTATAGAACGAGAATCTTATTAGGATTCTAGACTGGAATTGCTTGAATGACGACTTTAAGCAGTACTTCCTTGTCCACCCTCAATAATGACCTTTCACCTAACTGTTGATCCTACCCTAGACTCACTCGCACAAGTAAGGATTTTTTCTTTGATTGATCCAAAACAGATGGCAAACCAAGATATTTCTCATGTTTTTCCTCAATTTACATACCAAGAATTTGGAATTTTATCGATTAATCCCCTAACCTGAGGCCATAGCATAAGAATGGAGGATTTGTTGACACACATGGCTGCCTCGTCCATTGCTTGACAGCATATAAAGGTATCACAACAAATAGAAGGTGAGAAATCCTTTGGGGCATTTCGAAGAATTGTGATTCCTTTACGCGTACCAAGTCGTTCCTCCATCCAAATTAGGGAGCCAAGTGCCTCTTTACACAAGGGAAACAAGTATGGCGACAGAGGGCCCCCTTGATTAGAGACCCTCTGCAAAGTGAACGTTGCCAAATTGACATCGAATAAAAAATGGAAGTCATACAAATCATAATAATATGGACAAATCTTTTAGCAAAACCGAGTCTCTTCAAAACTTTTTTGTAAGAAGACCCATTCAACCCCATCAACACTTTACTTATGTCAAGTTTAATAGTTGTATGGCTAAGGTTTCCTTTAGATTTATTTTCAAAAAGCGATTAAGTTCATAAGCTGGAAGACACTGTCAATAATAAGACAAAAGGAGACAAAGACAGATTGAGTATCAGCTATGATGAAATTCATATAAAGCTTAAGCCAATTAATGATAGTTTTAGACGAAAAAGTATAGACAATATTATTCATACTAATAGGATGGCATTGGCTAATAAACTCGAGGGAATTACATTTTGGGACAAGAATAATGTGAGTAGAATTAATTTTAGGATTGAAGCAATTGTTATTAAGAAAATTCAATACTCATCTAGTAACAACCTGACTAACAATAGACGAAAATTTTTAAAGAAAAGAACTATCATGCAGTTCAAGCTAGGAGACTTAAGGGGATACTTTTTAAACAATGTGAACTTTATCTCGTCAGTTGTGAAGTCTTCAAGAAGCTCAAAGTTTATTTTTTTTGTCTACTTTTACCTAAAATTCCCTAATTACCGTCTCCAGTTCCTCCTAAGAAGGCCCTCCAGAGGTAAAGAGATTCTAAAAATAATCTAAAATGATAGTTGTAATTGGTTAGCCAAAAGAACACCAATGTCTATTCTGATTTTTCAAACCTGAAATTATATTCCTTTTAAACCAAAGACTGGCTTTGGAAACGAAACAAGATGTGTTATGATCCCGTCTCTCATCCAATGAGCTCTAGAGTATTATCTCCACGTTAAACCCACTTTATCTAGAGCATCTTCTAACTCATGCTGAAGCACTTTTATTTCCTCTTTAATCTCAGTTGTGATAGTCCCCTTCTTTAGTTCTAAAATTCAATCTCAAAGATCCTTAGATTTCCTATTCACAGAACCAAATGTGGTGCAGTTCTGATTTAGTAAACCAATTCAGCAATTTTTAATGGTACCAATTATGTTCCATTCTTTGCCAATTGGCCCTTCTCCTTTCCACAAGTTTTCAACAATTTTAGCAAGAGCCCAAATGTTTCAATGATATAGCCTCTACCTGAAATTGTTTCTTCTTCCTATTCAAACTCACCAGCATTATCTAAGTTGTAACTATACTAAATAACAATCAATATATGGTCGAAATTGTGACATTCAATGTGTCTAACTTGATGAGGTGCAAGTCCTGTCCAAACATTCTTTAATTGTAAGTGGTTATCTTGGTTGTTACTCCATGTAAATGGATTCCCAACAAAACCAAGATCATGGAGATTTGAATCCTAAAGATCTCCCCTAAAATCCCTAAGCTGATGGTCTCTCATCACATGTCCCAAGTAACCATCAAACTTGTTATCCGTAAGACTTGTAGCAATGGTTTCCAAACCCTAATTCTAGCTTTAAGACATAAGAATTCATAGTTACTTCACCCCTTTATATTCATCTCGTTGAATGTATGAATTTTATTACCAATATAATGAGCAATCTATTTCGTCATTCTGGGGATGGGGCGTCCCCTAATCTGGATATAAAGATCAACTGAGTCAAGATCCATAGTCAACGAGTCTTCTCTTTCCTGAAGTCCATTACGGATGAGCACATTCTTATCGAACGAAACCAATGAAATTGGTTGATTTAGCACTTGGCTACAACCCTCTCTATGCTCAATGTGACTGAAGTAAAAAAGAATACCGCCATTACTGATCTGCATAATATCATTACTGATCTGCATAATATCAAGTCTCTTACAAGGTCCATGCAGTTCTCTAACCGTCTGTTTAAAAGCCTTAAAGTTATATGGTTTCGACGTTAGTAGCATTCCCACTAGTATCAGATTATGATTTAAAGCTGAAGGATTCCATTCCTCACAGGGACAAAGGTGGGTCTATTTTTTCTCTCACATAACATAAAACTTTCATAAAGCTTTTCAAAAATCGAATCCATGTAGACAATAAAAGATAAACTGAGAAAAGGAAAGTAAACCTAGAATGACCAATCAGCTTTCACGAAAAAACAACACCTATGGACAAAGGTAAAAACAACAAAAAACATTAGAAGCAAACACTAACAAATAACAAAAAGACGGGGATTAAAAAAGGACGGTGGTAGCAAAATATGGAAGGGAGGTGGAGGATGGCTAAACGTAGTTCAAACAAGCAAAAAATAAAAACAATAGGATCCTCATTACAAAGAGTCGGTAATGATAGCGCATAGATCTAAGCATCAGGGGGAGGGGGGGAGTGGTTTCTCATTGAACTCCAAGACGGAGATATAAACTCTGATAAAGAGTGATTTGATTTTCTTTCTCACTCATTAAGTTATGAAATAATGCAAAATCATATTCAATGGTAGTTTTTGAGATGGTTTATAAATTGTTCCATTCGCCCATGTTTTGATAGGATTTTTTGTTAGGATAAAAATATTAGTATATATGGAGTAGGTCGGAGTTTTTCATGTCTTGTAATGAATATGTAAATGATAATCATGAACCTTTTTCTATTTTCCTCAATTCCAAAATTGACAATGATAAATGATATCTTAAATTATTTATACGCGACAATAGATTTAGGTATCATTAATAATTCTTCACCTTTATTTGGCATGTGAATTTCAATCTCACTTAAGAGTATGTTTGAGAATTGGGTAGCTCATAAGTTCTTCAAAATATGTTATGGAGGTAATTACATATTTATCTCACTTTCCAAATATGATATTTACCAACTTATCCTCTAGTGATTTCAGAATTACCGACAAATCCCACATGGGTTTACTAATTTACATAAACATGCCATCGTGTTAGAAAGAATTTGATGACTTTGTGCAAAAGATTAATTGAATTTCTTAATATACGTGCACCCTTAGTGTTCAAACTTTCAAAGACTAAACTATCCATAATAATGATTGCAATAATTGTTTCACTGCAAGCATAATGGCAATTATTATCAATGATAATTTAGTTTGTAAAAATTTAGATGCTAAGTTCAATTGATTTTTTTGGATAACATATCAAATTTCGTTCAAAATTTTAATGCGAGAGGACATCTATGTAATTTACTAAACTCATAGGAGAGTTGTTGGTAATTTTCAAATCACGGGAAATAAGTTGGTAAATACTATATCTCAAAGGACAGGTATACGTAATTAATTATATGTTATAAGTTATTTAAGAGCTTATAAGATGTCATGAAGTACTCGACCAAGTTTTTTATAAAAGATTTTATTAACTCCCAAAATTAAATATTTTTATAATCTCAAAAAGTATTTTATATAATGCAATAGGTTAAGAAACGTTTGAAATAAACTCATCAAAACAGCTTGTAAGTGAAAATGGGGGGATGAGTGCTGCGCAGCTGTCATTTAAAGAGCTCTCAGCCAATAATTTCACTGCAAAGTTGTGTGGGCTGGTATTGATGCAACTTGCAATCAATGTTGATGCATCATTGTTTTCAGGAAATTATCTACCTATCGTCACAATTCAAATTATTGTCTGAACTACTTAAGAAAAAGTAAAAAAATATAAAAATAAAATCAAAGATAGCTTAAAGAAAAGCACTTTTACCCGAAAAACCGAATCACTTACCTCGTATGTCTTATGTCATAAGACTCGGAACCAAACTACTGGCCAGATTTTTTATGTTTGATTCATCATGATTTGATAAGACAAAAACATGAAAAATATTGTCTGTTCAAATCCTTTATTTTATATGAATTAAAAAAAAAACAAATCCTTTATTTTGTACAGGGACATTTTATTTTTTATTTTATGTTTAAAGAGGATATTTGGATGAGCTTACATATAAACTGTTTTAAAGAGTTTAAGCTGTGACAAAGTGTTTGACAATTTTTCTTAAAAAAGAACCTATAAACTTTTGAAATAAGATTCATGATCATTTATAAGCTTTTTTTAATAAAAATAAGGAGTTTTTGGCTTATTTTTAAAATATTGACATGATTCTTCAACTGTAATAATTTTAACTATGAAATTATTATTAGTAACGATTTATAAATTATATTATTTTATCTTAATACTTAACAAACTTATATTTAGAATAAGATCTAATATCTTATAATATATTTTCGATAAATTTAGCCATACAAGCTCTTTGTAAACCTTAACATGTCATGCAATATAAATTCTAAAAACATAAGAGACACATAGAATTATAGGCGCATAAGATATGAAATAGGACAGTCAGCTCATAACGGACTATCATAAATTAACTAGGTTTAATTATAGGAATTAATAACCCATTGAAAAAAATTATCCGGATTAATAAACAATTTTAAGTACCATCCCATATAAAATCTCATATGAGCTCATTTTCATATTCATCTCACAATTAGAGTAATAAAAATATTGTTTACATTTTCTACAAAATGATATTTGATCACGTTGTATCAAAGTGGGAATTAATTTATTACTCCTCTCAAAGATTTATATTACACTTAAGCATAGATCACATAACATATATCCATAATATGATAGTTTGATCCAAAAAAAATAAATAAATAAATAAAAACAGAAAAGAAAGAAAGAAAAAGAAAAAAAATTGTAAAAGAATAATTATGATAAAATAGTAGATCCCTTGTGTAATCCCCTCAATATATCTCTATTCCCTAATTGCGGAAAGAGGTGCAATTTTTTCCTTTATTGTGCCCCACCAAGACTTGAAATTGAAGTAAGATTCTTATCCCCACTCACTCCAGGATGGGATCTCCTATTCCAAAATAGTGTTTTATCTCCTATTCTATGCTTTAAATCCATGTCACGTGTATTAAATATTTCCTTATAAAAATATTTAGTAATAAATAAATACACAAGGTATGTATTTAAAGACATTGAATAGGAGATAAAATACCATTTGAAATAAGGGATTCCGTCCATAGTTAGTAAAAACTTGTATCATACGCGTATAATACTTTGCCGTACGTATTTTTTAAAAAAATGGTCCGTTTCCGTCTTCAACTCAAAGATAGGAAAAATACACGTATTTTATGTTGTGAACGTATATTTGACGTATAAATCCGTACG
>JACFYI010003799.1:523542-538429 GCA_014898755.1 Handroanthus guayacan | reverse complement strand
AGAGAGAGAGAGAGAGAATCAAGTGCGTATGCATATATACTATAGTTGCAAAAACAATTAAGAGCACATTATGAAATAACTCAAAATACTAAGATTAGGTTCATGATGTGGTCTCTCTATATATAATTAGACAACACCATGTCTAGCATCTAAGGAAGCCATTAATTCGGTCATTGGGAAAAAGCGTAATATTAAGCTCTTTCCACCAAATGATAAATGTGCGAAACAATTTCTCTATATCCAGATAAATGATTCATTTTGATTTTTGGGATGTATAATTTTTTTTTAATCCAATTAAAATGTAGGAAATTGGCCCATAATCCAGTTAACATCAATGATACTTTTTACTAAAGAAATAATTCACAGTGTGAAAAATTAATTATTACGATGAACTTAATAAGTCATAATGGCATTTCTGTTAGCACCAATGATACTTTTCAGTTATAACAATTTTTATTTCGTCAGATTCTAGTGTTTAAATTATTACCGTTGATAATTAGTAATAACAAAATTATTTTTATTTTGTCAAATTATCACTAGGATCTGTAACAAAATTATCATTATAAGTTGTTACTAAACATGTGTCACTATAATTGTTAATAGTGACTTCAAATACAACTCTTATCACTATTGCAATTCTTGTCACTATTAAGTTTGTTGTCACTTGTATATATAACACAAGTGACAAATTTTATGCTCTCACTTTATACATTGCCACTAATTTTCTTTTTTCTTATAGTGTATATCCCAGATTTGAGTGTGACTAAAGTTTTACATTCTTCATTGACGGTCATAACCGTTATCCGGGATCTCTCTAAAAGTAGAAGATGATTAAAGAGGCTCTAAGATAAAATTAATCTCAATATTTTTCTTTTACATCTTTTTCCCTGAAGCATAACTAAAGACATCATGTGGTGGTGACTATCAAGTAACTATGATGTTAACACCATCATGAGTGAGGATATTTCTAATTCATTTTAGGAACAATAACCTCAATGCATCTTAAGGCTTGGTATAATTCCTTACACTTTTGTTATTAGTTTAACATGACATATAATTACTATTACATCTCTTAAGCTTATATAGCATAATTATAATTACACCCCTTTTAGAATATTTACTTATAATATTTCAAAAATTTTAAATAGCATAATTGTAATTATAGATCATGTTGACGTTGAAACAATTATTCCCTCATTTTAAACAAGAAGATAAAGCATATGTGATTTGATTAATATGAGACTTGTAATGACGGCTCTAATTTAAAGTTGGTGGACAATAATTTTTTTCTTTTGATAACATCGTACGCCGATAATTTCGGCTGCACGTACATAGATATAGTCTATCTATATCTTTACTTGTAAAAAGAAATTCCAAAATGAACAAACTTTGAAAAAAGCTTCATTCGCATCAAACCGCTTCTAAGTTCTAACGGACCTGCAACCACATAGTGAAAAGACTAGAACAGAATATTCTCAAAGTCAAAGAAACCATGAGCTTTTTGTAGATCCTCTCAACACTTGTACTAAATATTATCCGTACACGTGCTTCAGCCATGCTACCCCATTAGACAATCTCAATAAATTTTGTCCTTTCGATGTATTAGGGGGCGATTATATACAAAGATTGATATTTAAATATACAGACAAACATATTTTTTTCTCAAAAATGTCTCAATCTTACCAGCAGTATAGAAATAGTACAGTACTTATGCAAACCGAAGACCCAACAAAAGAAATGAAAAAGAAAAGAAAGGATAGAAATCTTGATTAAACAAATGGGCCTACCGGATTTGTCATTCTTAATTAAACATTAACACAAAACAGGGGTTCAATTATCATGATCAAAAGTGGTTTTAGGTGGAAAATCGCAGCTTAGAAAACGTAAAGAAAGCCCACTTGAAGGAAGGTAGTAGGAAAAATTTCTCTTTCACGACATCCAAAGGACCTCCACCAGCTATGTTGCTGTGATGCCAAAACCATCATTGATATAACCATTAGTGCGTATAGTTTTGAGGAATAGTAGTTTTTGAAAAATGGGTCCCTTTTTTGCGTGTATATAAAGGGGTGTTCTGGCTTGCATTCTCCACCATCGCAAACGAAGCTCGTTCATTTTGCTTTCTAGTGTGTCCCTTTCGTTGCGTTTGTTTTTTTATCTTTTTTCTAAATCACCCTGTTCATTTTTTTTTCTTTTTTTTTTAATTCGTTTTCCTCCCATTGGTTCTTTGATATTGAGCTCTGATTGGTTGTTTTTGCTTAGCTTGCTGTTTTTATAAGGTAAAAATGAAGTCCTGCATTTATTTTTCTTGAGTTTTCCACTTTGTAATATTGTGGGTAAGTAAGGTTTTTGGTAATTACTTTGATTTTTACTGAAGAAAATTTTCTCGATCTTCTGGATAATGGGAAAATGAGTACATGGGCTTCGCTTGAATTTTATTTTTCAGAGGATACTGAGGTATACAATGGATATATGATTTCGTGGAAATGACTTTGCTGCCATCGATCACTTTTCCCGTTCTTGTTTTTGAAAAATCAACTGAGGAAGTGGAGGAAATTTTGGGTGTAGCTCAGATGGTCTTGTGTATTACATCCTCAAACTGTGGATGGTTGACTATTATAGGATCTTCGAGAAGCTAATGTGGTCTAAATTTTTGGTTTCATATAGGATCTTGCAAACGTTGTCTTCTAACGTTATTTGGTTTCTTGTTAAAAATCTTTGCAGTTATGTGACGTTTACAAATGATCATTAAGATTTAAGAAAACAACCTTGTTAAATCTCCATTCTTTTCTTTGTATTCTTCTAAATATCCACCCTGTCTGGATTATCACCAGAATGTTCGATTATTTAAGTTAAGATGCATATTTAGTCAGATCTGATCAGCGGTGTCAGTATTCCACCCAGAATAAAACTTTGACCAACTGGTCTTGACTTCTTGCAGGAAGAATAGAATGTGTTCTCTTACTAAAAGATTGATCTGATTCAGCCATGTAACATTCTCGTTTTTCACGCATGTACTTCCGTAATCTATTATGTAAGAAGTCTAATAAATGTCATCCTGCTGTTAGGCACCTGGAAATATGAGGTGTTAGGTTTAGAATTTTCTAGGATTTCTAGATTGAATGACTAGTTTGGCTGATTATTGACTAACTTATGGTCAAATTTCATCAATTTCCTCTTTAATAAGCTACTGCCTTGGACAAGGATACATATCCAAATTTCTTACCTTTTGATTGTCTTACAGTTGAAACTTGTCCAAGAATTTGTTAACTCATCAATCACCTTTAATGGCGGATCGTGTTTTGACCCGTGTTCACAGCCTGCGTGAACGTTTGGATGCCACTCTTGCCACTCATCGTAATGAAATACTGTTGTTTCTGTCAAGGTAAAAGTGTAATAAAGTTTAACTGGTTTCTTTCATTTTCTTGGTTAAATGAGTTATATGGCAATATTTTAATGTTTGTTTGCAGGATTGAAGGCCAGGGAAAAGGGATTCTGAAACCTCATCAGCTTCTAGCTGAGTTTGAAGCAATCCACCAATCCAACGGCACAAAACTGCAAGATCATCATGCTTTCAAAGAAGTCCTCAAGAGCACACAGGTAAGATCGATCTGTCATCTATTTTCTTGGGGTCGTTTTTTCTAGCGTGTGAGTTTATACCGATTTCCCTCGTGTTGTATCGTGCAGGAAGCAATCGTATTGCCTCCTTGGGTTGCACTTGCTATTAGGCTGAGGCCTGGTGTTTGGGAATACGTACGAGTCAACGTGAATGCATTAGTTGTCGAGGAACTCACCGTGCCAGAATATCTGCAGTTTAAAGAAGATCTTGTGAATGGAATGTAAGCCTCGATTCATGTATTATTAATGTTTGAGCTATCGATCTGTTTCACTATCGTGTTGTTTTGAGTGATACGTCGTGTGCTGCTGCAGCTCCAATGGCCACTTTGTTCTTGAGCTGGATTTTGAACCATTTACCGCTTCTTTTCCTAAGCCGACGCTCACCAAGTCGATTGGGAATGGTGTCGAGTTCCTCAATAGGCACCTCTCGGCGAAAATGTTTCACGACAAGGAGAGCATGGCCCCTCTTCTTGATTTCCTAAGGATGCACCACTACAAGGGCAAGGTGAAGTCCATAACCATATTCCACCCTGTTTTGAGTTCTTATATATTAAGATGAACCAGGTCTAGATTTCATATCGTATGATATTAGTGTTTTTCAGCATACAGAGTATATTTCTATATGGTTTTCTTAAATGTTATGATCTGGTTTTCTTTCCTAGACGATGATGCTGAATGACAGAATACGGAACCTAAATTCTCTGCAAGCCGTGCTGGGGAAGGCAGAGGAGTACCTCACGACGCTTCCACCAGAGACAACGTATGCGGACTTTGAGCACAAGTTCCAAGAGATCGGATTGGAGAGAGGATGGGGCAAGAATGCGGAACGAGTGTCAGAGATGATCTCAATGCTTCTCGATCTTCTTGAGGCTCCCGATTCATGCACTTTAGAGAAGTTTCTTGGGAGGATCCCTATGGTTTTCAATGTTGTTATTCTTTCACCCCACGGTTACTTTGCTCAAGAAAATGTATTGGGTTATCCCGATACGGGCGGCCAAGTATGTAGTCAATAAAGATATCTCGATTTTGATCCCGATCGAAAATTTAGTTCAGCAAATGTTGAGCATTTTCTTTGTTTCTTTCAGGTTGTCTACATTTTAGATCAGGTTCCAGCCTTGGAGCGAGAGATGCTGAAACGTATTAAGGAGCAAGGACTCGATATCACACCACGCATTCTAATTGTTAGTTTCCGATGACATCTGTATGTATCAGATCTTGTTATCGTTTTTCTTTTCTAAAGCTTGATCTTGTTATTGTATACAGGTGACTCGATTGCTGCCGGATGCAGTCGGAACCACTTGTGGTCAACGGCTCGAGAAAGTATTTGGAACCGAACACTCACACATTCTTCGGGTCCCCTTTAGAACTGAGAAAGGAATCGTTCGCAAATGGATCTCTCGTTTTGAGGTTTGGCCATACATGGAAACATTCACTGAGGTGAGATGGCTTGTTTATCCACACATCCTTGCTTATTGCATGTTCATTGGCAGATACTAAACTGTAGTAACTTGTTTTCTAGGATGTTGCGAAAGAAATTACAGCAGAATTGCAGGCCAAGCCCGATTTGATTATCGGAAACTATAGTGAGGGTAACCTTGCAGCGTCGTTATTGGCTCACAAGTTAGGAGTGACACAGGTATCTGTTGTGTTATGAATTATGACAACTCGACGTTTAGTTTGCCACCAGAGACTAATTCTTCTCGTTTGTTCTATCGCAGTGCACCATAGCTCATGCTCTTGAGAAAACGAAATATCCTGATTCTGACATTTACCTGAAAAAATATGACGAGAAGTATCACTTCTCATGTCAGTTTACGGCTGATCTATATGCGATGAACCATACTGACTTCATCATTACCAGCACATTCCAAGAGATTGCTGGCAGGTTTGTATTTTGTACTTGATCAAATATCTATATCACAAAATAAATGTTCTTTTGTGCCTAAATGTTTGTCTCTTTTCATGTTTTCAGCAAGGACACTGTTGGACAATACGAGAGCCACATGGCATTCACAATGCCTGGCCTATACCGTGTCGTCCATGGCATTGATGTGTTCGACCCCAAATTCAACATTGTCTCTCCCGGAGCTGATATGAACCTCTACTACCCGTATACGGAGAAGGAAAAGAGACTCACAGCACTCCATCCTGAAATCGAGGAGCTTCTGTTTAGCGACGTTGAGAATGAGGAACATTTGTAAGTTTTCATCTTTATGCTGCTATCGTGATGCTTCTTTGTTACATACGAGGAAATTTTAATGGATAACTTTTCATATGGCAGATGTGTCCTTAAAGACAAGAAAAAGCCCATTTTGTTCACTATGGCAAGACTGGACCGTGTCAAGAACTTAACCGGACTCGTCGAATTGTACGCTAAGAGTCCAAAACTCAGGGAATTGGTTAACCTCGTTGTGGTTGGTGGTGACAGAAGAAAAGAATCAAAAGATTTGGAAGAACAAGCTGAGATGAAAAAGATGTATAACCTTATCCAAACATACAAACTGAACGGCCAATTCAGATGGATTTC
Source organism: Handroanthus guayacan (assembly GCA_014898755.1). Taxonomy (NCBI): domain Eukaryota; kingdom Viridiplantae; phylum Streptophyta; class Magnoliopsida; order Lamiales; family Bignoniaceae; genus Handroanthus; species Handroanthus guayacan. The sequence continues at coordinate 532,287 of JACFYI010003799.1, read as the reverse complement.
TTCCCAAATGAACCGTGTGAGAAATGGTGAACTCTACCGTTATATTGCTGACACAAGAGGTGCTTTTGTACAACCTGCGTTCTATGAGGCCTTCGGTTTGACTGTTGTCGAGGCCATGACTTGTGGTTTACCGACTTTTGCAACTCTTCACGGTGGTCCAGCCGAGATCATCGTCCATGGGAAGTCTGGTTTCCATATCGATCCTTACAATGGCGAACAGGTTGCTGAGACTCTTGTTGATTTCTTCGAAAAGTGCAAGAAGGACCCTTCTTACTGGGAAACCATCTCAGCAGGCGGCCTGAAACGTATCCAGGAGAAGTAAGAAAATCGTGTTTTTTAACGTGCAATTTGGTGAGGTAAATCTGATCATGAAATGATTCCTCTTATTACTTGTGTTCTGCAGGTACACCTGGCAGATTTACTCGGACAGGTTGTTGACGCTGGCTGGAGTTTACGGTTTCTGGAAATACGTTTCGAAGCTTGATCGACTTGAGATCAGACGATACCTCGAAATGTTCTACGCTCTCAAGTTTCGTAAATTGGTAAGTTCTTTGTCATTCCCTTGAGATTGATTGAGATGGTGTTTAGTGAATATCTTATAATATGTCTGAAAGCTCATAAGACGTCACAAAGTATTTTGAAAATAAAAAATTAAAATGTTTTGATGGTATAAGTTCTTTTAGAAAAAGTAACGAGTTTTTGTCGCATTTTATTAAAGATCTTGACATTCTCGTTAAATTTTATTTATGTTCTGAGTATAAAATTGTCATAGTTCATATCTTTTTAACTTCCAAAATTTTATTTAATCTAACTTTCCAGAAATTTAATTTCTAAAATATGACGTAACATCTTAAAAACTCAAAAAAAAAGAAGAAAAGTTTGACAGAGAATCTTGTTTATTGTATCAGGCTGAAGCAGTTCCATTGGCTGAGGAGTAAAATTACAAGAGATTACATGGAGATCTTCAACTTTCTGGTCTTTCCCAGAAACGGCTTCTGTTTCTCCGTGTATTTCAATTAAATGTTTGTGTGGGCGCTGACCCAGAAAATGCTATCTTTTATATATTTTTGTTCTGCTTGTCAAATTTTCATTTTCTGCCAGTGCAAATGTTGTAATTTTGAAATTTCGAGTGGTGAGTATGATAAAGACGGAAATATCTATGTGGCGTTCTTTCTTTTAGCATTTTTGCATCTGAAAAACATGAGATCGAGCAGATAGAATCTTTTATTTCAAAAAAGGGTTCCATTTCTTGTTTTATATTTTAAATGCATGTGAAATGTATTAAATTTTTTCTTATAAAAGTATAGAATTGTAGATATTATACAGTTGATAAACATCCGTGCAGTGAAACATGAGATTGAATACAAATTAAAATTGAGGATTTAGAGTACAAATTAAATTAGAGGATTTAAAGTCCGTGCAGTGAAATATGAGATTGAATACAAATTAAAACAGAGGATTTAGAGCAGGGGGCGGTGGGCGGAGGGTGAACAGTGGTTGGTTGCTTGGTTTGGGAGAACGTTGGTTGGTTGCTTGGTTTGTTTAATTAGCCGGCCGAACAAATTGGTTAATTCATCTAGAAGGATGAAAAATTGTAAATTATTTATCCAATCGAATTCTTCGATTAACAATCAAATTAACTAAAAAAAATTGGTGCGGCTTGGTTGATTTATTAATTAATTGATATTTGTTTAAGTTGTGTCTGTGGGCATAGGCGTGTGTTTTTCTCTTTTTATTAAGGGATAATTACCTCAGCAACTCTGGAGATTTATCATAATTATTAAAACATCCCCTAATGTTTGAATAATTATCATTACTTTTCTTGAAATTTGGATAGTTATTATTATACTTTGATAATTCTAAATATTACAAGCATACTCTCTAGATAAAGAGATGTGATTGTAATATTATGTATCAGTTTAAGATGTCAAACAGTGATTATGCATAGTTTTGAGGATTTAATTGTAATTATGCATCAATTTAACTGTACACTATGGAATGTAATGATAATTATACAAATATTGGGGAGTGTTAGTAATTATAATAAATCTCAAGAGGAGTAGAGGTAATTATCCCTTTTGTTAAGGGGTAAGTTTGAACTTCCACTATTATATAATAAGAGCTGCCCCAGAAGATCCGATAAGTTTGTAAAATACAAAAAAGTAAACTTCAATTCATGGCTATTTCAAATCAAATAAACTTTATGACAATATCATTTCAAAGGTTTTCAGTTAAATGACATTTTACCAATTCCTTGCAAAAAAATAATTCAACTGAACTGAAAATTAAAAATTTGTAGATTATTAATCGAATCGAAATTAATTTTACAAAATGGCTGTTTAATTCATTTTTGAGTCAGTCGACTAATCAATTTTTATGATTAATGAATAATTTTACTAATAATTTTACTCACCTCAAAGTTTTGAACAAGTTCACTTCCTCTAGGTGATGGAAACGACTAAAAGAAAACTTAATGAGGAGTTTATTTCTGATGCATAAATAAATGCAGGACTGTCTACAAAGAATTTCAATTACAATCTTATCCATTACTAATGAGAAGTTCGTCTTAACAACCGGCTTGTCTTTTTTCTTATTTTTTTTCTTTCCTTAAAATTTATTCTTTGAGGATGGAAATTGAACTTGTGAACTTCTATTAATAAAAATTTTAAGCTGAGGTCAATGTCAGTTTATTCTCAACTTAACATGTGGGTTGTCAAATTCATCTGATAAGTATGAGGAACGTCAATCCGAATATAAATATGAATTTAGCAACATTATCACAATCTTTATTGAAATTAAACAATTTAAATTTATATGCAGTGTATACACACAAATTTTGTGCCTGTAGATTAAATATTAAAAAACAAGAAAAATATCGACAAATTACAGGATATGAATTTTATAAAAAGAAATAATTACAATCTCTAAAAGGAATTTTTGAATTTGAAGACAAATTCCTCCGATTCTTCTGTCCCTTGAAATCTTCAAGTTGGGGGCTTGAAAAACATGTTTTCCAAACCAAAGAAAGTAACTTGGAGTGGTTCCCTAATAATTAGAGTAGATCATGAGAGAATACGTCTCTTAATCAATTCATCTTCTTGAGCAGAATAAAGGGGGCTTGAAGAACTTGAGAGGATTTGAAGACTTTTTTTTTTTTTGGCTTGAAAAGTTCTTATCTTGTGTTGTGTGTTCAACTAGACAAGGGATAAGTTCTTCTTATAGGCATCGAAAAGGTTTTCTTTTTGGGCTCGACTTCTCGTTGGCTTGGATACAAATTACCATTTAAATGAGTTCAACTTAAAAGGCTTCAGTTAAAATATTTAGCCCAATTAATTTATCCAAAAGATAAAAACTCTTTTGTTTTATTCTTGGATTAGCACCTCCTATAATGACAAAAAGCCCAAATTTATTATGAACTTTTAATTTAGACCCAAATTAATAACCAATTTAAGTAGACTACTACTTGGTAATTTCTCCCAATGAAATTTTGATGTTAACACATATCCTCACTTTAAAGTTTAACAAAGAACATATCGAATATTTGTACAAGATTCAAGCTTGTAGTGATTGTTCAATTAGAAGAATACCATGCATAATTCCAATTTGATAAGTGATAACCATCATTAATTTGAATTTTATTCTTTTTTAAATGGTCCGTCACTAGAAATTGGCAAGCCCACATCATAATTTTCTTTTTTTCCTCCACATGTTCAGGGTCCTGAGAAGCCCCACACATGTTTATGGGTTTGATTGGGCACCAAGGGTGGCCAAACATTTTCCCTTTTTCTTTTTTGTTTCTTTTCTTTTCTTTTCTTTTTTTTAATATGCATTGCCCACCACTACCAAATGTACTACATTGAGAAATAGCGGACCGTAGCTCCATTCATCTTCTTTCTTTTACTGCCTATGTTCACCGTAGGTTTCTCTCTTTTCTTTATTTTTCTCTTCTTTTTTCTTTTTCCTTTTAATATTATCATGGCTCACACCAATTTTTATCTTTTGTGGGTAAAGTCCATCAAGCACCTCACACTAACACACTTGAGAGTAAACGTTAGTTTCCAAATGCAAGCTCTGTGTGTCCTTCATCACTTTCACTTTCTCCCTCTTTTCTTTTTTTTGGGTGATATGGGGATGTAATTGCTTCTCAAATTCGCTTTTAAATTTGGTAGATATCATAGCAAATTAGGCTCATATCAGCCGATTGAGAATCATAAAATTCTCTTAACACACTTTTGAAGTAGTAATCACTTACTTCCTTAACATAGAAAGGGAAATATTTTGTCAATTCCCTTTATCAACTTCGATTCTTTGTCAAGCAATTGAACAACCGGAATGGAATATTTTCAATCTTGAATATCATTGGTCTTCCATATAAAGGAAGGAGCTTGACCACCATCCTTGGTCATTCTTTTTTTTTTTTTTTTTTTTTAACACCCGATTCTTCTGCAAGCAATATCAATTGGCCTCCCTAACTAGCACAGTTATTAACAGCATGAGGCGGGAGACGGGCGAGGGGTCAATTTTTTAGGCGAAAGACGAGGTGAGAGGCGGGCTGTCAAAAGGTGAACAAGGCGGCAATTACAAAAATTATAAAAAATATATTTAAGTGCGGAAATTCCTAAAATTTGCTATATGACAAAACAACATGTAATAAATATGTTCAAGACTTCTAATTTCACAAATTACCATTCCTATACTAATTCGTGAAAACGAAAATACACATCACATATATAAAATAGTGAGTGATATAGCCAAAAACTTCAAGCAATAAACAATAATAATTCAAATATCATCCTTATTTTCAGTCAAACGAAAATCGTTTTCTTCATACTCGTGGCCACTCTCAATCAGTTACATTCTTCATCTTCCTCTTCCTCTTCATCTTTATATTCATCTTCATCTTCATCATCAACAAGATATCGAATATGTGTGTCAGGCATACTTGTAGCACCTATTCTTGCTTTTCCCTTTTGCTCATGTTTATTAACACTACCATTCAGAGCTTTCGAAGTAGATTGTTTTTTTCTAGTAAAATACGCTAGCTCTTTAGCACCAGAAGCTTTAAAAATATGACCCCATGTTAGATCATCATCAAACATCTCTTTATCACTACTCCCACCCATTCCATCATCCTCCCCTACTAACCACTTCTTACTATCATCAAGTTCATCCAAGGAGATGGGATCAATTGTGTCATGAAGATTGTAACGTCATCTCAAAGGTCTATTACATTTCACAAATACCAAATCGTTCATTTTGCTTGAGCCAGCCTATTTCTCTTCTTGCTCTAAACCTACCACTTTCATGTAACATTCACCGATAAGAAATAAAAATATGAAAAGAGGATATCTCTTATTAGTTATCTCTATTATTTATGATTTAATTAACTAGCTACTTACATGCTCAAAGACGTTCCAATTTCTTTCACATCCGGATGCACTGCATGTAAGGCTAAGAATCTTAATAGTCAACTTTTGCAAATTTTTAACCTCTCCACCGTAAGCCCTCTACCAATCTGCTATAAAGTAAACATCATATTAATAAAGTGATATTAACATTATAATTTTCAAAAATAAATAATTAAAGAAGAATTTATAGTTTTACTCGATGGTTTCTGCCTCTTAGCAATAGCTATCCCAAAGAGACCTTCTGCGTTCTTATACTTCATTAATTCTTCACTAATTATGTCTTAAACACGTATATCTAGCACCAACCTCTCAAGATATTTGTAAAACCTACTCATGATTTCCTTATTAATGTCAATGTCCGGCTTTAAATAGAAATACTTTGCAATAGCCTATTTTGCTCTATCCATAACGTTATAAATATATCCCATAGGAGGTTTCTTCTCACCATCAACTAAGCGAAGAGCCTTCACCAAAGGATTGGTAATGTTAAGGGCTTTAATTTTTCCTTACCAAAATGCGACAGATAGAATAATTTTAGATGCTTGTATACCTTTCTGTTTCTTTGACCATTTACTATTTCTCTATGTATTTGAAAGGGACATAGCTCTCAATCTTTTTTTCACCAAATTAATTCTTGAAAGTGTGAGGAACACTGTTGCAAAATGTGTCACTGTAGGTCTAAATAGCTCCGATTAAGTAAACTTTCTCATCAAGTTTACTACACCGAACTGACTATTTATACTACTATTCAATTTCACAGCTTTCGTGAAAATTGGACGGATATCCTTCTCTTTAAATATATCCTCCAACATCAAGTGTAAACAATGAGTGGCACATGGCGTCCAAAACAAATATGGATATTTTGCCATCAACAATTGCCCTATGAAGATAACAAAATATAAAGAAATAATTACTAATTAGTAATTAAAATTAAAAAAATATAATGATAATTGATAATTGATAAACTATTGAACGAATCGTACCTGCTAGTTTCATATTCGAAGCATTATCCGTGACAAATTGCACCACATTCTCAGGCCCAATTTCCTTCATGAAATCACTCAACAATTCAAAGATTTTTTTCCCCAGTCTTGCTGTATTTAGAAGTATTGACTTATTTCACAAACATACTTTCCTTTGGACAATTAACAAAAAAATTAACTATTGTTCACTTTTTTTTGTCCTTCCACCCATCTAACAAAATTAAACAATCGTACTTTTTTCATTTTTTTTTTATGGTCTTCCATAATCTTTTTAATGCATTCAGCCTCCTTCTTAAATAAAGGAACTCTCACATCATGAAAACTAGAAGCCTTCAACCCCGGATCATGTTTTCCAATCTCATGAATCATTTTTTGGAAACAATCATATGACGCGGTCTTGAAAGAAATCCTAGCATCATACATCCATCTTGCTATAACCGAATGTGCTTGACTTTTCAATACTTTCAATACCTCCTCATTCACATCTTTTTGCTTCCTCATGTCTTTCGACGTCGGTTGCTCGCCATGACTTATAAAAATATCCATCGGCCCTTTAACATTTGTTTTTGCTTTTTTCTTTGTCAACAAGAAAAGAAGTGCAAAAAAAAAAAAAAAAAAAAACTGATCTATATTACGTCAAAAAGGACCCATATCATATATATAATAAATATGAGAATGGGTGAAAATACAAGTATGGAAAGAAAAACAAATCAGCATAAAATCCGCCATACATAAGGATATTTACTAGAAATATATATATCAACACTCCCCCTCAAGCTGGAGTATATATATCAATCATGCCCAGCTTGTTATATAAGGCCTTAAATTTTTTCCCCCCAAAGCTTTAGTAAACAGATTCGCAGTTTGTTCTGAAGATGGCGTATACGGCGTACATATCTTATTGCTCATAACTGCATGTGTTTAGTTCTTTTATGGAAAACTGGATTACTGACAATATGAATAGTAGCCTGATTATCACAATACACAGGCAAGGGACCACTGACATTGAGCCCTAGCTCCACCAACAAATTTTTAAGCCATAATATCTCGCTAGCAGTTTGTGCCATAGCTCTATATTCAGCTTCTGCATTGGACCTAGCTACAGTGATTTGTTTCTTGCAGTGCCAAGTGACCAGATTTTCCCCAACAAAGGTACAGTACCCTGATGTGGACCTTTTGTCTGTATTAGAGCCAGCATAATCTGCATCAGAATAGGCCTCTATGTTTAAGTGACCATGCTTCTTGAATAGCAGACCTTTTCCAGGGGAAGCCTTAATATATTTTAAGATGCGAAGTGCAGCTTCCCAGTGAATAGCTCATGGCCTTTCCATGAACTGACTAATAACCCCAACTGCAAAAGTGATATCTAGTCTAGTGACAGTCAAATAAATTAACTTCCCAACGAGCCGCCTATAACATGCCTTGTCCTCCAAGTAATCACCGGTATCTTCCCAGAAGGCAGGATTCAAGTCCATAGGGGTATCCACGGGTTTAGTGCCAAGTAGACCAGTTTCTTAAAGTAAATCAAGAGCGTATTTCCTTTGAGACAATGAAGTGCCATGTTTGCTGTAGGCAATCTCAATACCCAAAAAATATCTAGGACGTCCCATGTCCTTAGTAATGAAATGCCTTTGCAAATATGCTTTTGTCTGCTCTATGCCTCCAAAATCACTGCCAGAAATCAAAATGTCATCAACATAGACGACCAAAACAATAATACCAGCATGTCCATTGCGCACAAAAATCGAATGATCAGAATGACATCTGTTAAAGCCAAATTTGCAAATGACCCTACTGAATTTGTCAAACCAAGCTCGAGGGCTTTGTTTTAGACCATAAATTGCTTTTTTTAATTTGCACACCATGTCTCGACTCTCTCCCTGAGCAACATATCCAAGTGGTTGCTCTATGAAAATAGTTTCGTGCAAATCTCCATATAAGAAAGCATGCTTGACGTCTAGTTGATACATAGGCCAGTCTTGATTCACAGCTAAGGAGAATAAAACTCTGATAGAGTTGAGACGAGCAACTGGTAAAAAGGTTTCAAGATAATCCATACCAAAAGTTTGTGTAAAACCTTTTGCAACCAGGCGAGCTTTGTATCAATCAATAGTTCCATCAGGCTTATACTTAAGAGTAAATACCCATCGACAAGCAACAACATCTGTATTCGAAGGGGCTGGCACAAGATCCCAAGTCCCTTGAGAAATATGCACAGTCATCTCCTCATCCATAGCAGCCTTCCATTCAGGGCGTTGCAGCGTCTCATGATAAGTCTTAGGAATAGATTCTGAGGAAATAGAGAGAGCAAAACCACAAAACTTGGGGGAAAGATTAGAGAGAGATATATAGTC
>JACFYI010003799.1:485043-523442 GCA_014898755.1 Handroanthus guayacan | reverse complement strand
TAAACGGTCTTCTCTCTCTTTCTGTTTTGTTCTCTCTCTCTCTCTCTCTCTTTTTAAATTCAGTTGAACCTGCTCGATACCATGTCAACAAGAAAAGAAGTGCAAAAAAAATTGATCTATATTACGTCAAAAAGGACCCATCTCATATATATAATGAATATGAGAATGGGTGAAAATACAAGCATGGAAAGAAAAACAAATCAGCATAAAATTCGCCATACATAAGGATATTTACTAGAAAAATATATATCAACATTCTTCAATTGAGCCTCCCGACTTAAGCCTTTAAATTGTTCTTTCTCTTCATCATCAATGCCAAAACTCCTCAAACACTCTTCTTGACTTCTTTGTTATTGGAATTGTTTTTCTAAAATCACTTACGCTTTGGCTCTTTCTTTCTTGCCCATGTAATTTGAAATTTCTTCTTTAATATTGTTCGGAACTTTGTCACATGCTTTCACGTTCCCATACCCTCCAATAATAAGTTGTTTTGCACTTCTTTGATCACAAAAGATACATATAGTATTACAAGTATTTTTTGAATTTTTCAATCTAACATATTTTCAAGCTAGATCCTTCCTATTATTAGAAGTAGAAGCTTTCCTAGAACTGGAGATCGACATCAAATTTAGGCAATTAAGCTAGCTAAAATTCTGTAGGAATTAAAAAAATTTTAAATAAAGAAATATATGTAGTTATATGCTTATATTATTATATATTATAAAAAACAAAACAAATAAACAAACTAAAAAACAACAAAAAAAAAGAAAATTCTTTTTCTAAAAGAAAAATGGAATGGAATATAAGTTCAAAATTTTCTTTTTAAAAGAAAAAAAATCAAGTTATTTACATAAAATAGAAAATAATAATAATAACATTTAACACCACCAAATAAATAAATAATATATATAAAAGTTATTAAATATTTAAAATGACAAATAAACCTCAAGGAAAAACTAAAAAGGTCAAAAAACAGAAAACAGATAAAAAAAAAAAAGAGAAAAAGAGAAAGTCATCAGTCGTAGGCGATGGCGGACAGAGGGTGGCAGTGGCAGTGTAGTGGGGAGTGGGTTTGAACTTTGAGTTCTTTCTTTGTTTCTTTGCTAACTAAGTGGAATTAGGATTTTCCTTAACTTTATTCAAATTTTTGCCTTTTTTTTTTTAAAAAAAAAATCCATTATTACAAAAGCAAGAGAGGTGCTCGCCTCTTGCCTAAAAAAAAGGTGACCTTTGGCGGCCTCACACAAAACCAACTCGTCTCACCCATATAAGGTGGCCGTCGGTCGTCTTGCTACCGTCTTTAATAGCTATGCTAACTAGAAGACTGCACTTTTCCTGTTCATACTTTTTTTTGGATATTTTTTCATATAATTATGTGAAAATTGTTTTCATGTCTACTTCAAGTGGTGTTCTCTCTTTTTGATTGTTGAGAAGCTATCGCATAAAGCAGCTTCTTGGAGGCTTGCTTCTTGGAAGCTGGTGCACAAATAGGGATAAAGCCACTTGCAAACAGAAAATTGAAAAGCCCATACCTTTTTAGCTACTAGGAGTGAGTAGCTTGAATATAGAAGAGACAACGATAGACAACTAAATTTGCTCCTATTGTTTATATAGTAGTAGTCTTTGCCACGACATTAACCTTGATAGTGGGAATGAAGTGACAATTATTAATGAGAAAATCCTTCCACAAAATCAAAAAGCCAATGCTAGCATTACAAAATCATCCTATAAGATATGGAACTTGTTAATGAAGAACTACGACTTATTATAGCTACGACATCTAATGTTAAATACTTGTATCCTTTGCCGAAAATGTAAAATTACACCTATCAAGCTTTATAATGGAAGACGATCTTTGGAACTTTCAGTCGAGCCAAACTAGTTTCTCGAACTTTGACAAAAGTAAACGGGGTTTATGTAGCTATTATCAAATCTATCATATAAAATTTTTAGTTCTTCCAATTATCACTTATGTGCCTTAGCCTTTCTTTTCTCCATTGCTTTTTTTTTTTCCGCATGTAATTTTTCTTAATTTTTTTCTTTAAAAAAAAATGCAAGACGATAGGTGTCAAGAATGATGTGAATAATCTTCGTGTATCATTAATAGAAGTATGGATAGCCTCAAGATCAAACCCACGTACCCACTCATCTTCAAGTTCATGAGTTTATCTATACAAATCCTTGCATATCTCTAATTGTGAGAGGAAGCGACAAAGAATTCATGATCTCTCTTATTGATGCCTCATCATGTACTAAGGTACTTCACTTGAAGTCATCCTTTCATGAAGTCAAGGAGACACACAACCCATTCGTTCTCCCAAGCCAGGATTTCTACATGAATTGAGGTTCGTGGAGAGTTTCATCACTAAAGTTTGGCGAAGCTCCTTTTCATGATGGCTATTGTGAATGGACCAAAGCCATTCTTGGCCACAAACAAAATTTTTAAATAAGCAAAAATCTACGCCACTATCCATGCTTCGTTCTTCACTTATATTAGCAATAAAAATATCTTCTAAACATTCCTCCAACTGTAGTGTCTTTTTCAACAGCCGTAGGAGGATTATTTGTATCTTTATGGGAGGTCTGTGGCATTGTAGGTTACCTGTTCATATAGAGTGTTATAATGAAGCCATCCTTACTGCAAAGGAGTCGCTTAATGCTAACTCATGCGAATCTCCTTTATTGTAAAGTTTTAAGCATTATTTTGAAACTTATCATAGTCTTCCTCATTTTTATATTCAATTCGATCAAGTTTCAGTTCAAAAGGCCTACCAGATAGAGCTTCAAGGACTTCTCGGAAAAAACTCACCAAGTTAAGGCTACTTCATAATCTGTAGCTCAAATTAATAGCAAGCAAGCTCTCGGCATTGACTAACTTATGAGGAAAAGGATGGAGACCACTTTTGTTGCCTTCCTTTAATATTGATGTATTAGATTATCTTATTGCATTAAAGATTCAATTAAATTTAGGTTACTGTCTTCAAAGTTGAAAATAGGATGGCATGCAATGATTTTTTTGTCCTAACAATACTAGCCTTGACGAGCATTTACCCTACTTGCCAAAAGGGAAGCAGTCTCAAAAATTAAAGGAAAATCATATTTACCGAAGAAAGAAGTTGAACCTTTAGAGAAAATGGAAGCAAAACTTGAAAATTTTCATCGAGACCACTTTCAACTTCTCTGCTTGACGGCTTGGTTATTTGGCACAACCATTTTGCCACTTTATTTTACTTTCCTTTCATCTTGTGATGTAATGAACTATTTTTGACATGTGTAATAAAAGTCACATTTTTCGCTAATATGAGTTTGTTATGTTTTGTTTTCTTACTTCTTTTCAGTGCGACTAGTTATAAAAGAATTATGCTCTCTGCATTTCAATTGCTACAATTAATGGAACTTGTTAATGAATATGAAGGAGAGCACCAAAACTTTTCTTTAAGATTTGGCTGAACTTGGAATTCCTAAGGTGTTATGTAACATGATAAAGGGATCAAGTGAATAACATAGTTCAAAGAAGATTGTACATTTGTTTTTATCTTTTTTAGAATATGTCGTACACAGTTTGAGCTCATCCACCAAATTCAATTCACCAAGCTGTAGTGAGCTTCTTGGATCTCACCTTTATAGGTCTCAACGTCTAGGTCTTCATCATATATGACGTGTTTGCAAGCTTTCAACTTATCTTTTTCTTTTAGAGTTCTTTTAATCGGTTGATTATAAGGCTTAGATCCCAACAACAAATCCTTTTTGTAAAGACCATCCTATTAAAGCAAGAGGCATATTTCTGTCTTTCAACTTGGCATGACATGGCATACACACCTCCACTTTCTTGTTCGAAGAAGTTTCTTGACAAGAATCCTTAAAGTATTATCAACTTGCATTAATTTTTCTTGAGATGACAAGAGGAATTTTCGTACTTTGACTTAGTTGCAACTTGTTTGCCAACAAAGAGTTAAATTGGCTGCTATGCCCCATTTTTCTTTGTTGGCCTATAACAACGACCTACTATCCATCATCTTGAACTACAACAATAGGAATTTCTTTAGTTTTTACCTTTTTTGCAAAATGTAGAGCTTCAATAGCAAAAGTTGTCAAACTTCTAAATTGCAACATTATTGATGCTCTTGCTAACATTGATGAGGAAATTGCTTCTTTTTTATCTGCCATCAGGCATGCGGCACCGTTGAAAATAGCAACGCTTGTAATATTTACATAAGTTTCAAATACTATCTTTCCATCTTTAGACAAAGCTACAATTTTATCCTTTAACATAAAACACTTATCTATAGTGTGGTTTACAACTCGATGGAACTTGTGGTATCTTGGATCATTTATCTTCTTTACATCTTTAGGGCATTTTGGCTCGAGTTGCTCCATTAATTTCTCATCGATCAATGCATAAAAAATGTGAGAGATACCAAATTTAGGAAATAGATATTCTTTTTCATGTACCTTCTTTACTGTGGGTTGAAGGCCATCATTTTAGCTTTGTTGATCTTTCTCTGTATTAGTCCTTTGTTGTTTGCAAAGATTTTAATAGCGATAAACTCTTTAGTTAAGGATCTAGTAGAATTTTTTCATAAAATATTTCTTCTGTTGTTTATTTGTTCTTCCATAGAATTGACAATAGTATAACTCGCATTACTTAGCTCCATATCATGGGCATGAGTAGAAAATTTTTCAAAGTTGCATTGCTTGATTCCTTTGAGAATGTATAGAAGTCCCTAATGCATCTCTTGTATCCATATTTTCGCGTTCGAGACTTCCGAAAGTTTGTCCTCATAATTTAGACTAATTGCACGCCAACTATTAATGTAATTGATGACTACTTCTTCCTTTCACTGTTTAGTACTTTTGAGCTTGATCATACTCATAGTTAGGATTGGGTACCCCTAATTTTTTATACCCCTATTGTGAGTATCCAAGGGCTCAGACATCTTTTTTTGATACTCAATTCTCGACCCCTATTTGGCATCAGGTACCCCCCAGGGTCGGATACCCCCAGAGATACCCGAAAATTCCCTCATAGTTTTATATGTATAACTTTTTATCCTTTTTAAAACTAAGCAGGCCTCATATACTCGTTAGTAGCTTAGTGAAAGAAAGATGTTGTAATTGAAGTATTAAGCTCTTTCATGAATATACATCATATACTTGTATGAATATATTATTGATAATCATATCATTATATATTCATCATATCAATTCTCGCCGAGCCCAGTGGCGCGGGCCTGTGACCCTAGCGGGAGCGATGCCCCTTAGTCGAAGGCGGTTTATACTGCATCCTAGTCCTAGATCGGGGGTGGATTCGAGGCCACTAGGGGGTAACCAGATTAGTTTGGAGACAATCCCCGACCGAGTTAAAAAAAATCATCATATCTATTCATCACAGATTTACAATACAAATTATAAAGTCACAAACTCAACGTTCGACTTCAAACTCCATAAATTTATAATAATATTTCATTAAAAGTCACAATAGTATCTATACTAAAGTTATCAAACATTCCATAAGGCACAAATCCACAAATAAAATCAACAAGTCTTTAAAAAAATAAATCATTATCCAAACACACTAGCCAAATTAAATATTCAATAGATAAAATCTTAAAAACAAAAACATAACAATCACATAGGCTTTGGCTTCTCCAAATATGCAAATACAAATATGTAATGCATCCTTTCAAGTTTTAATAATTTCATCATTTTTAACTTCCAAAAAAAGCCTAAACAAGAATTCAATATAAAGAAAAAATAAAACAAACTAATTAATTAGCAATTACCTTTAAAAATAATCCAATCAATTCATCCTCAATGCTTCGTAGTTACACTCATGCCACTAAAAGTCAAGTCAGATAATTCTATAAAAAAAAAAATAGAAAACAACGTAAATAATAAAGAATAATAGTATAACACAACTAACTTACTTATATCTTGATCGACTATATAAAATAATAATAGAGAAGTACCTTTCTCAATTTATTCAACATCTTGTATATTTTTCTCAATAGAAATTGGCTTATTATCTCGACGAATTGAACCTTGAGTGCATATAAGGGCATGAACGATCGTAGACAACAATGAACTCCTAAAAGCATCAAGAACTTGTCCTCCTGTACTGAATACAGACTCAGAGGCAACAGTAGAAACGAAGACCGCTAACACATCGAGCTAACTTAAACAGGATAGGAAACTTAAGAGTTTTTATCTTTCACCACTGCAATATGTCAAAGCATTTCTCATCTTCTTCATCACCATCCCCAACGGCTTCACCTAAGTATCTATCCAATTTTGATTTCACTTGCTCGCCATCACTACTATTTTTTAAGTTTCTCTTAAGTCCATCAGTTAACTTGATTTTTACAAATACCCTCTTGTCTCATACTTGTGCAGACTTGGAAGAAATAGAGGATGCACAAATAGAACTACTACTAGGGCCTGAAGCAACAACTGTATCACTGTATATTCTTTTATACTCCCCAAATAGTTATTTCATTCCCTTTATAACCTTATCTTTCAACTTATCTCTAATAAACTTATCATCATAAATATGATCAAATGTATAACTAACAAATTCCATCTTTCTACAAGGATAAAGAATCACTGTATAAAATAAAATCTTGTTCATTTTTTTAACCGATCCCTAATATTTGTTAAATTTTTTCTTCATTTTTTTGCCATCCATTTTAATTCTTTGTGTTCTTTTTATTCACACCACTCATTTAAAGTAATCGAGATAAGAGAATATCAGAAAAATAACATTAGATGTCACATTCGAAGAACCATAAACTTTCAAAGTTAAAATAAATTGACAAAAAATTCCAACAACACCTCAGCCTTCTTCCAGTCATTCTAGATAGGAATCCCAATAAAAACATTTCCATCATCATCAATCGAATTAAGATCATGCACATAATTCCTATCAATATCCTCAATGCATTAAAAGCTTTTTTCTAAGATACAATAACTTATTTGTTTGCAATTTTGCTTGCTCAACACATTCAGAAAATCTTTGGTACCAGGCAGTTGAACTTCTAATATACCTCAACAGCCCCTTTAATGTGTTCAATGGCAATGTGCTCATATGGGCCTTTCAACCCTTCTTGCACTATTAATTAAGTACGTGTGACATATATCTTATGTGTACTTACTTGTCATCTAGTATGCTATTACCTAATGAATTTAACCTACTCACAGTTAAACCTATTGCAAAATCATTTGAGGAAGAATTTTTTATAGTAATGGTAAAAACCTTCTCATAAAACCCCCACTTATACAAATATTTTTTAATAGCTTTTGCAATCTCATCCCCCTTGTGACCACTAATTAGACAAAAATTAAATTTTATTTTATGCAATGTCCAAGAAAAATCAATGGAATGAGCCACGACACACATATAATTTACCCTCTGAATTAAGGTTCAAGTGTCAATGGTTAATTAAATTCTTTGGCAACATTCCCTTAAGAAAGACTTAAGCTTCATTTCTTGCTCCAAATACATGCTATAGATATTTTTAGCTACAATCTTTCGAGATGAAATCTTAAACATAGGACAAGCAACAGACATAAAATATTTGAAATTTGGATTCTCAACATATTTGAAAAGGAGCTTATCAATTATCAACATAACAAACAATGCATTCTTACATTTTTCTTGATCAAACTACCAAGTTCCAAGTTGTTTATCTATTTTACCATTGCCAACACCCAAGAAACTTGTTTGCATTTAAAGCAATCTCTATTCAATTTATGCTTTATGAGGCATTTTTTTGCAACTCATGTGATAATTCTTAAGGCTATTAGTTCCATATTTCCTAGAAGTGGCCACAATTTTTGCCTACAATAATTACATGCGTCTTTCACTTGTTGACCACATTTTTTATCTATAAAATTTACTTTTTTAAAATATGTCCAATGTGGTGACCTACTTTCATATTTTCTTTTCTTGTGTTTAACATCACTTTTAGTCTCATTCTCATTCACTTCATTAACATGTTCATCTTCATCCTCCTCAAAATTAACATCATTTTTATCTAAATCAACATCCATGTTCTTTACATCGTCAACCAAATCGCAATGATCACTTATTTCTTTGGAGGCTGAATTGGAAAGCATCTTGTCATTTCCTCCAGTGGCAACATAATGTGAGTCATCTTCGGAATCGAAAGTGTCCATCTTATTATCTACCATTTGGAAACCAAATTGCATTGATTAGTTAATTATGCTCATAATTCACAATTTCCAATGTTTAGAGCATTACAAGAAAGTAACATTCAACAAAATATGTTTTTAATATCAGGACTGCAATAATGGCTGGACTTATCAACGAAATAGCTTTATTTTTCCATTTATACCATTAAGTCAATTCATCATATCATGAAAAAAATGTTGTTGTATTGATATATTTTCGATATTTTAACTTGAGAAGTGAAGCATACCACAATACTGCATGTCTCTTTATACACAATCGCATACAAATTAATGTATATTATAATCTAATATATTCGATCAAAATTATATTTCTTTGTATTAAGTAAATGCTAAATTATTTTACAATTATGATAAAGAATTAAAAAAGAGTCCTATGTTTGACATCTGATATCTCTAAATTTTAATGTTACAAACATTTGTTTGTCTATTTCTATTTTCATAGCATCAAATTGCAATTCACTTATTTAGATAGTTTTTTCTTGGTAGCCTTACATTTATGCTTTGAAATAATAAATTTTTTGTCTCATTTTAATGATAGGATCATAGTTTGTCCCCTTAGCAAGCACTAAAAATACCGAAAAGTTAAAAATCAAGTTTTAAGAAGGTTTGTATTTATAACTTCTATAACCTGTGAAGTTAATTATTGATCAAATAAACAATTCACAAAAAACACCAAATCCCAAAATAAAATAAAATAAAATAACTTGAATTCATAACCTATAAATGGATTGTCAACTTTTTTTCTCTTTTTAACAATAAAACTCTGATAATCGTTTCATCAAACGCATTGCAAACACACGAAATTTATTCCTAACCCAACAAAAAATGCTTACCTAGCTACCTACTACCATAAAAATTGCTATTTATTTTAATTTAACACATTCTTTAGGAAGAAAATTAAACTTTTCACAAACGCATAGTTCCAAATCATCAAAAAAAAAAAAACGAAGTGAGGTAAAAAGTAAACTCTTACAACAGAAAAAACCTACAACTTACAAGTGAATTTAGATGTATGAGACTTGGGAGCAAGGTTGTCAAACACGTAAATCGGTCTTAACACGAAAGAAAGAAAAAAGATCATAAACGTCGGATCGTAACACAAATCGTGCGATTTTACCTATACTACCTTAACTATATTTGAATATATTTATACATGTATATGTACATACATAAAAAAAGTTATATAAGAATTTCTTTCCAAATATATGTAAAGATCCTAAAGATTAAAGAAATCAACTATGAAAGAAAATATATTAGATAAAATATTTAAAATTAAAAGTGCACAACATTTAATAATAAGTCTTAGTAAAAGAGATCTTAACTCTTAACATCGAACATTCAACATAACAATTCAGCAAAAAAAAAAAAGCTTTTAGTTCTGCATTCCAAAGCAAAAAGACTAAATTAAATCTTTGAGAGCTTCATCATCATATATTGCATCATCTAAGCTAGCATCAGATCATCCATTTCATCCTCCGCCTCCGGTGCAACCTCCTCCTCATGAACACCCGTGTTATCATCAGGAATCATCAAATCATCTAATGAGGTATTACCAATGCTAGGATCACTCAAAACATTTGTCTCCTCATCAACTAGAATCTCATCATCACTTAGAACATTTGATTCCCCATCCATATTCATTTCCTCATTGTTTTCCACGATCCATTCATCGTCGGAGGAAAGATCATCCATGTTGTATTCAATTGGTTTTCTACTTTGTTTTCTTCTAGATAATTTTGAGTTGGTCATCACGAGAACCACATCATTTATAGTTTTTTGCTTTAAACGATTTCTTCTCTTTGTGTGAACCTAACAAATATGTCAAATAAAGAAACTAATAAGTAGATAAGCAAGAAATTTGAAAAACAAATGATTTATTGATAATATTTGTAATTTTAGAAATCTTACCATCTCAAAAGCACTCCAATTACGCTCACATCCAGATGAACTGCATGTCAAACTTAATATTTGAATAGCAAACTTTTTAAGTTCTGGATATTCATCACCGTACGAATCCCACCATTCAGCTGGACTTTTTGTCTTGATTGCATTTTTTGCTACTTTGTTTCCAAAGAATTTCCTTGCATTCTTGAAATCTTCAAGTTGAAGATCAATTTTGGAGGACATCTCATCATTCGGAATCATTTTTTCCAAACACTCATATAGTCCACGCTTAACTTCAACATCAGCTTTGAAGTTAGGACTATAATGAAATTGATGATTAAGGTAATATGCAGCAGCATGCAAAGGCCTATGAAGTTGCTTGTCCTACCTTTCATCGATGATATCCCATATAGGCAAATAGCTAAACAAATAGAATATTAAATAAATTAAACTTAGTTTTGAAACATATAAAGAATTTAAAACAAAATAATTTAATTAGATTGATAGTTTACTATTTTTTTACATTATTGAAGACACCTTGTATTTTCTCTTTCGCATGATCCATTTCTTCATAAATGAAACCCATGGCTGGTTTCTCATCCAAATCCACCAAACGAAGAACTTTAATTAAAGGGTATGCAACTTTCAAACAAACAACGATGTGTTTCCAAAATGTATTATCCAAAACTCTATTTTCAACATCCTTTCCATCTTTTGTCTTTGCAAATCGACTAGATTTTCATTTGGGGGATGTGAATAATCTCATCAAAGCACCCTTATTCTCATGGAGACAACCCAAAGTAAGATAGGATGTCACAAACTGAGTAATAGCCGGTCTAATCAAATCTTTTCCATTGGTGAAATGCTGCAACAAGGAAATGAGAGTGGTCCTCGAATAGATATAAGTCGTGATTTTTTTTCCCATAGCAATTGTTTCTTTGTGGACCTTTAACTTTTTCTCAAAATCCTCCAATATCAAATCAATGCAATGTGCCGTACACGGTGTCCAATATAGCTTCTTTCTCTTTTGCATCAATAATTCTCCAGTAGCTTTGTAATTTGCAGCATTATTTGTAACAACTTGAACAATATTATCTTCGCCAACCTCTTCTACCACATCATCTATCATCTTGAATATTTTTTCTGCAGTCTTGCACATACTTGATGCATCAATGGACTTTAAGAACATTGTTCCTTTGGGACTATTCACTAAGAAGTTGCAAATAGTCCTCCTTCTTTTATCTGTCCAACCATCAGTCATTATGGTGCATCCTGTTTTTTTCCATTGAGCTTTGTGCTCCTCAATGGACTCCTTAGTTGCTTCCACTTCTTGCTTTAAATACTTCACTCTAAGTTCATGATATGATGGTCATTTGAATCCAAGGCCATAGCGTGCAACAGACTCACACATTTTAACAAATTCTCACTCTTGACGACATTGAAGGGTATGTCATTAGCATAGAAAAACTTAGCAACATCTCTACATGCTTCTTCCCTCAAATTTCTGTTCATTATTAAATTAATTGTGGCTTGACTTGTTCTTCTTTTGAAAATATTTCCAGTTGCCTCCACTTCTTTAGATTTTCTTTTCTCACCAACTTCCTCAAAATTATCATAATATCTATTGCTCCCTTTTTCTTCGAGATCTTGTGATTTCTTAATCAATTTTTCTTGCATCTTACGAACAATTTCAAACATTTCATTTTTTATGTTTTCTGGAACTTGTGTACAACTTACAACATCTTTTTTAGTACAAGCTAGATGGTGTTTTAAATGGTAAACCCCCTTAAAATTATTCTATTACAGTATTTGCATTTTATTTTTCGAATATCTCCATCTATTGCATAACCATGATTCCATCCACGATAAGTTCTACTTCCTGGAGCATTTTTTCTTAGCACCTTGCCACTCCCGGAACTACTAACATTAGGAGTAGAACTAGAACCCCCAGCACCGGAAGAAGACATTTCAAATTTTCAATCAAAGAAATATCAAGCTCCAAGCCTCCAACACTATAATATCAAGTTTGGAAATTTTACCCCCATCCAAGAATTGAAATCAGATCATAAAAAAAACACCCTCATTCATGGCTTCTGCAGACTGGAATACTAGCACCATAAAATTAAATTAAGTTTGGAAATTTACCTATAAAGTATAAACTTTGAAGCTTCAAACTTCTCTATTTCTTGTTCGGTGCGGCTTCGATGTATGAGAGTCAGGAGGCAGATTCCAGAAGACAGAAGAGTGGCTGTCTGAACGTTGAATGTTTGATTTTTTAGACTAGGGTTTACTTTTTTTTATTTAGTTGTCATGTTTTTATTATTTTTGGGTTGGCCTATTATATTTTTATTCAATTGGACTGAATTATGTTATTTGTTTTGTTTGGACTGAATTTTACTTAAGTTATTGGGCTAGATTTTGTTTTACTTTTGGGCCTCTTTTTCCTTCTTTTTTTCATCTTTTTCTGCTGAAATGTAGGATCGTTCAAACATGCCGATTTTACCGATTTTATGTACTGAATCGCGATTTTACCTCGAGTTAGTAAAAACGTGTTTTAGGTGGGATCGGGATCGGTGGGTATGAGTAAAATCATAAAATCATGCAATTTTACGAGTTAAATCGCGATTTTAACAACATTGCTTGGGAGAAGCAAATTATTGCTTTCATTGCAGGTTCAAAGATGAGTGGTAGCAGGTGGTGGCTAGAGTTTTAAAAGGTGAAAGAAAAAGAAGAAAAGAAGAAGGGCTAATGTTCTATCTTAACTCTTATATTTCTTGCTTTGTACTGCCGCAGTCTCATGATCTGCCCTTTCAGTTTTGTTTAATTTTTTTTTTTTAAGAAAGGAGGTACCCAATTGGATATCAAGTAAGGACATTTTCTACCCAACACCCCACCCAAATAAGATCAGGTGATCCCATAATTACCTGTTTAGGTTTGGTGGACTAAAATCACTCGATCCAAACGAGAAATACTCGAACGAGTTGGGTCCCCCAAACCCGAATCTAATTCCCACCCCTACTCATAGTGTGACGGGTGCTATAGAAGCGATTTAGGAACTCTTTTTTTAGTTTTTCCCAATAATCATTGGATTCTAGTTCCAAGTCAGCGCACCAATCAAAAGTGTTACCTTTTAAAGAATGTACAATTTATTTTATCAAGAGATCACCTTCAATTATAGTATTGCTGCAAGTTTTCACAGTGCAGTGTGTTGCATTAGGTTGCCCTTTCCATTGAACAATTGGGATTTTGACATTTGGTAACTTGTCGGGATCCTTAGGCATCATTTTGTCTAGTGGATTGAGGTACAATACATAACTTTGATTTGGTCCACCATATTAAGCCTTTATAGTATTGCTAATCATTTCTTATATCTGTTGTTGATTGAGAGTAGCAATGGAAGTTGTGGAATCAAACTTCTTCAGAGGCACAAGGTTTCTTGGCATCTCCTCAAAATGCATTTCTTTGTTGGTATGAATCATGAATGGTACATGGTTGTGAATAGGCTTTGGTAAGGAGACGTATTCTTGTGGTACTATATCATGATATTTCTCTTTAGCAGCACTAGCAGAGGCAGATAGCGATTGTTGTTAAATTCTCCATAATTAAGGTATTCCAATTTTCATTTAGAATGCCACCTTCGGTTGGCACACTAGGAAGTTTAGTAAAAGGAGATGAATTAGAGTTGACCTCCTTCAAACTTGATAAATTGGAATCATGAGAGTGCACATATTTGAGTTTGCTACTAGTGGAAGATAAATCAGCAATGTCATTGATATTTTTGTCGAGAATAAGTTAATTTTATCTTAGGAGCCGTGACGCATCTTGAAAGTGTTGATTTGAACTTTGATATGAGGGAATGAGATAAAGGTAGAGAGATCACATGTACATGGCCACAAAAAAATCGAACACATCTTTGTAGGTTTGACTAGGCAACAACAATGGCCGAACATTTTTCTTTTTTTATGTTTTCTTTAATGCACGAGCCTACGCTACCCAATGCAAAACAATGAGAAACAGTAGCAGATCCCAACTCCATTCATCTTCTTCATTTACGGCTTGTGTTAGCCATTAGTTTCCCTCTTTTTTTCTTTTCTTTTTTTTTTCTTTTAATATTATTAAGACCCATATCGATTTTTATCACTTGTATGCAAAGTCCATCAATCACATTATACTGACATAATTGGGAGTAAACAGTATTATTAACACATAATGAGCTATGATGACACATTTTACATGACACTTCATCAAAGTGTTCCTACGACTTAGTTATTAAAACAATTCAAAAATAGGTGTCTTAATATGATATCTTTCTTATGACATTTTGACACGTTTTACATGACACTTCATCAAAGTGTTCCTACGACTTAGTTATTAAAACAATTCAAAAATAGGTATCTTAATATGATAACTTTCTTATGACATTTTATTACAAGTGTCTTAATAACATTTTTGTAGACATTTATCTTGATAATTTATTTAAAGTGTCTTAATAAGCTTATGGATGGGGACACATTTGCAAAACGTCAATTTTATACAAGGTTAACGTGACACTTTATTAGAAGTGTCTTAATAAAATCATATATGGAGACATTTTATAAAGGTGTCACTATAATACAGAGGCTGAAATGACACTTTATAAAAGCATCAGTATAATACAAAGGCTAACATGATATAATAGTAAATTGTTATAATAATACTATCTATGAAGACACTTTTATAAACATCACAACGGTAAAAAGTCAACAAAACACTTTTTTATTCTTATAATTGATATCACCATATATGGTGACATTTTAAAAGAATATTAGCTTATATCAAATATATAAACTATAGCATGGTTGTTTTATATATATTATATAGATTGTGTTATTGAAAAATATACAAGAAAGTACATTTGGTCTAGTGGTTAGAATAAAAATTTTTGAGGAGATATAGTGTTTGAATTCTTTAAGTCAGTAGGTACAAAAAGACAAAGGGGGCTAACAAATGAAAACAGGTTAGTTTATGATATTCTTTTTATTGTGACACTTTCATAATTTTATCTATTGAGACACTTTAAAAAATACCCTATTAATATCTGTATGGAGACACTTTCAAGTAGGGATAATTACACTTTGCCTCCTGAACTATAGGTTTTTTTACACTTAACCCACTGAACTTTTTTTCATTTCAAACTACCATACCAACTTTTTGAAAATTTGCACGTTGCCCCCTTGAGTGGTTTTCGGTAGAATATTTCGGCCACTATATGGTAAAGTGTAAATATCGCATAATTTAGGGGGTAAAGTGTAAATATTTCATCCCACATAAAAATGGCCGTGCATTTCACAAGAGAACTGTGGCCAGAATATTGCATCAGAAACCACTTAAGGGGGCAACGTGCAAATTTTCGAAAAGTTTGTATAGTAGTTTGAAATGAAAAAAAGTTCGGTGGGTTAAGTGTAAAAATGCCTATAGTTCAGGGGACAAAGTGTAATTATCCCCTTTCAAGTATTACTAACAAGTATTTTGGTGACATTTAGAGCATCACAGTGAGCCATTGGAGTCCCTTCATATGAGACACTTTTAATAAGTGTCTCAAAACTTAAAGTGTCTTAATATATAACTTTTTAAAATGCTATTAGGTGTCTCTGTAGTCAGTTTTTATAGTAGCTCCTCCTCTCCCTCCACAAGTATTTGCACACTCGATGCCCGGCCTCAAGCAAGGGACAAACATGGTTGATTTTGCTTCTTATGCCTTCATACTCAGAGGCAGCTCCCAAGTTGATTATAGAAGTCTCCTCCTTGCTGTCATTCCCTTGTGGTGGAGCTATCCTTGATAAGTTGCTTCCCATGGGTGTTGTCCTTGATGAATCATCCCAATGGGTGTAAGTTCAACAGAAACAAAGATTCTGTGGCATAATGGATGATTTTATGTTTGAATGGAGTTGTACAATTTTAGTGAGGCAGCTTAATGCAAAGTATTCCATATAACCCTCAAAAAGCTCAATCATGGTGCATCAGAAAATTTTCTTTCTCCCAAGGTTTCTCCTTGCATTTGTACTTACGATATATGTTGTTGTGAATTGAGTGAGCGAGGTTATGTAAGTCGAATGAAAGGAGCACAGGGAAGAAATGATTGTAATAAAGGAGATTTGAGGAGACAAAAGCACAAAAATATCGAGGAATTAATAAAGAATCACACATAAAGTTTAATAAGAAAATAGCAACAACAACAACAAAAAAAACATTCATTTTTAAGATGTAATGGGAGGATCAATAATTTAATGAGTGGATGGTTCAACAAGTTTTTTTCCTAACACTCCAACTTTTGCAATCATCTACAATTTAGTATTATTTTCAAACACTTCTCACTTTCTCTACTTTATACCTTTACAACTTTTCCGTTGCTTTAATTTCACTTCTTCAAAAGCATAATCTCTCACAAACACCCGCATAATAGAAGATTTAGAGGGCATTTGAATAAGCTTGTAAGCTCTTCAAATCTTATAAAATCTATAGTAACTTATGACATAACACAAAGTATTTGGTAATCTGTTTTAAAAAAGATTTGGTGTAGAACAAAATAAGATCTTAGGATACTTTGAGTTTTTCTACAAACAAAAAGGCCTTATAACTTATTCCTTAGACCTTAACATTATCCTTAATATCTAATTATATTAATTACAAATATGTAATTGTTAGCATATTATAAGGTCTAAAATGTTGGGATTTGACTCAATTATTTGGAGATTGAGTTTGATTAGGATTCTTAATCTTCAAGTAGTTTATTTTTTCTATATTTGTCTTATAGAATTAGATTCCTATTTATACTAGGCTTCATAATTCTAGAATATAGATCAATTTACCCCTATAAATAGGAATGTCTTTTTTATTACTTAGGATATACGCAGAGGGACTCAGGATATTTGTGACGCTTGGGTCACTTGTCGTAGAGTTATGAGTGGGGCAATATTATATGATAGAGAGGAGAATTCTTTAGTGACCATGAGAGTGGGTATTCATGGATGATCTAAAGCTCTGGTAGACGAAAGGGAATTTGTTGAACCACATAAATCTCCATGTTCATCTGCATTACATTTATAGTTAATTATTATTAATGTCATATTTATTTGTACGATTAGTATATCCTAAAAGATCAAATCTCATGCATTAAATTGCTTTCGCTTTACAAAACCCAACAAATTGGTATCAAATTATAGTTAGGACTGCAAGTGAGATTTGATTTTCCGGATGGAACGACAAGTCAATTATAATTCAACAGTTTAACAGTAATGGGAATTTTGCTTCTCCATATAGAAAGGTGAAGGATCTCCTAGTTAAACAAGGTTTAGTAGAGGTGTTGGAGGATAGAGAGATAAAGCAAGAATCTCCTAATTCAACAAGGCTTAGCAGATGTGTTGAAGGGTAGAAGGTAGAGCCGCCATATATGAATTATACACACTCGAGATTTGAACCGAATGGCATCGCACAATTGGCCATTGCATTACGAACAACATTATCGGTAATGTTGTGGACGATTCAGAAGATTTGTAATAGAGGATGCCAGCAAAGTTAAATAGTGTGTCTTAGAAAACTTTGGCTCTGACCTGGCATCTTAAGCAGGTATAGGCAATGCAGGAAGGTGACAATTTAATGGAGTAAGGATGGATTGAGGTTGTTCCTCTCTACAGTCAATTAGTGGTGTTGGTTGGATTGCACATGTGCATTGTCGGGGTGACTTAGTTGTTGTCAGAACCTTTACTAATTCACTATCCATAGCAGTATGCTTGGAGGCCAATAGAATGTTGCATTCAAGTTTGCGGTAGAGTCATAAACAATTAGCTAACCTTGTCAAGGTGATGATTGTTAGGATTTGACTTAGTTACTTCGAGATTGAATTTCACAAAGATTTTTAGTCTTCAAGTAGTTTTTGTGTCTATATTTATATTGTAGAATTAGAATTCTATTTGTATTAGATTTCCTAATCCTAGAATGAGTAGATCAGTTTACTCTTGCAAATAGAAAATTTTTTTTTTATTTGGAATATACTTGTAGAGACACAGATACTCGTGACACTTGGGTCATTTATCGTAGAGTTAAGAGTGGGCAATATAATGGGATAGAAAAGAGAGTTCTTTAGTGACTACGAGACTGGGTGTACAATGGGGTTTTGGCTTGAGTTTGGAGCAGCAAACTCAAGTTATTTTGTACTTGGCAATTTTTTCGTAATGGAAGAAACTTTGGTAGATATAAGCAGAATTCTCCGAACCATGTAAATCTTCATGTGTATCTGCATTTTATCCATCATCAATTATTATTGTCGTTATATTTATGGTATGATTTTTGAATCCCAAAAGATCAAATCTCATGCGTTAAATTCTTCCGTTGTGCAAACCCCAACACAAAATTTTAGTTTATCTAAACACTTCAATAATTTCATTTTAGGATATTTACTCTCTGTCGTGGTCTTTTCGATGAAATAGCACTATCTCCCCTTTTTATATGAGAGGTGCAAGTTCAAATTCCACTGATACCATGTACGTGGGTGTTTGTCCACTGCATAATAATATTTATCTCCTAAGTTTAGAGAATTTAACTTGTGTTTAGTTCATATATTTGATCTTTAAAGTTTATTTATTTAATGAATTTTCACGTATGATAAAATGTAATCACTTCTCTCTAAAAATAAAAAAAGATAAATATATTCTCTAACATCTTTCAATTATATTTTATAAACACTGGAAACATCTTATAAGATGTATGAATCTATAAGATCTTTTAAATATGTTTAGCGAAATTCTCTTATAAAGTCATAAATTAAATTCTCTTATAAACTCATAAATTCAACCTCATCCTTTCTTTCATTAGTTATTGAGGTTATAAACTCACAAATTCAACCTCATCCTTTCTTTCATTAGTTATATAGGCACATCATCCTTGATCAATTTCTGCCCTTGGCAAAGATAAATTTCTGACACCCAGCAATCAGAAACATGCGTCATGCAAATATTCCAACATCTTCTTGATAATCTAAACCTAAATCTATTCTTTTCTTTTTCCCCCCTTTTTTTGATGAGCCTAAACCTATAAATCTATTCGATTATTGACTTCTTATTAGTTCCATCTGGTCATCAATTAGGATAAGCATCTTTCTTTGTCCAAACGAATAAATTAGTATTCACAAATTGAAGAAAGGCTACAATTAAGAAAAGGACCTGATGGAGCAGTTTAATCACATTGATAGAGGATTAAAAGACCCTAAGCACATGACAAAATCCCTCATAATGACATAATAATCATATCCACGAATCAATTTAGTCCACAAAGCCTAGTCATCACATGTCTATATATGTGCCAATAATGGTGGATGGGGGAGAAAAAGAACAGAATACGTTGATTTTGCGAATTGATAAAGCTCCCGAAAGAATCCAGCTTATTTGCCGCTTCAAATCGAGCCAAACAAGAGTAAAAATCTAACTTTATCATTTAAAAACTCCCCTTTTTGTGTCTTTTTTTTTCCCCTCAAAATTTGCTGTATAATAAAAAAGTATTTTAGCAAAAGTACACCAATCAATTAACGGGCTCTTTGATAGTCATGATAAGTCTAAATAAGATAAAAATTATCTAAGTTCATCTTACATTTGGTTGCACAAAACTTGTACCGCAGCAGTCCGCTTAAGCGAGTCACCCCCACTAAAATCATGATTATGTATTAGTCCAATGCCCCGTTGATCTTATACTAGATTCGAAAATAAACTTATAAATACACTTGTGACGAACTTGTAATAAATTTCAATAACTATTTTTTAGTTTGTAAAAGAACTTTCTATCACAAAAGTTAATTTTGTGACAAATTTCAATTCTATCATAGAGTTAATATGTGAAGAGGCATATACTAATAAATTTGTGGCGTGACAAAGTCCATCACAAAAGCATGTTTTTTCTTGTGATGGATTTTTCCATTAGTAAATGGGATACGTTCTTGTAGTAACAAGTAGCATTGATTTGGATTTGAGAGGAATCTTTGGAATTATAAGGCTTGCATCAAAATGATTTCTTGGTCGAGTTTAAGGTGTACAGATGATTTGGATCAGCCAGAACCTAAAACAATAGGAACGGGTTAAAGGTTGCTACGGGTAGCCCAACAGATGCCTTTCAATCTTCAAATCAGTGTCCAATTGATTGATTTGAAACAACACGAGAGAGTTTGAAACAACACGAGAGAGTGTACATTAGCTAAAGATTACATATCATGGGATGTTTTGTCCATGAGTATATATAAAACTTCTCAAGTATCAAAATCGGTACAGATGACTAGCTTCACATGTGATATAACCTATTAAACTTTTTCTAATGGCTATATATCTATCCCTCAAGGTCAAGTTGGGTCGAGTTGACGCAAACTGCATCTAATTTCGTAAATTTTAATCCAATTGAATGTTATATAGTCCAACTTATAACCTCACCACAACTCCACTAAAATGTGAATAATCGATGCCGACTAAATTATAACTTTGGTGGTCCTTGAGAAGCAAATCCTGATGAAATTGGATTATGCTTCCCGTTCAGTATAGATCATATCTCAATAAAATCCAAAACAGAAACATATACATGTTATTACTGATAGTGACAAAACTGAGACTATACTTCTTAATTAAATGTAAAAATAATCAGATTGTCCCCAATTTTTAATTTTACTAGGGACTGTAGGGAATCTTGCAGACTTAATTTCCCTTATTATTTTTTAATTATCTTTTCATAGAAATGCCAGTGAATTATTTATGGACAAAAGATTAATTAGTATTATTCTATTATATACTTTCTGTGGTAGGCACCCATTTTTATGGGGACAAAGAGCCGACTTGTGTGGAAATTTTCTAAACAACCATAATCAATTTTTTGACGTTTTCCTAAGCATGGATTAGGGAGAAGAATTAATTCAACCAAGAAAAGATAATATAATTTTTGTGAACCTAATTATATTTTCTAATTCTAGTTTAATTGTTATGTTGAAATTTAAGGTTTTAACCCTAAAATATGACACACAATTACTTAACAAAGAAAAGAATACGATTTCACATATAACGAGTACTTCTATACGAGAATATTGAAGTTATGAATGTGTCACATTTCGATTGATAAATTCTTGAAGTGAAGAATTTTAAATATCTAAATCTCTTTTTATGTAATATTCTGTATAGGTTGATCGTATGAGTAGTAGTCTATATATATAGTGTTCGACAATCCTTACCTCTTAAATTAGTTTTTCAATTGAATTAGATAAAATGCCCATTTTTAATATCAATATGTTAATTTCCCATTATCAAGCCATTTCTTTTTAAACAATGACAATTGTGGAATATTAAAATTTTTGCCACTGAATCAATTGTTATATTTTAATAGACGAGTACTTATTATGTGTGATAATATAACCTTGATTTTATGAATATGGTCACATTTTGGATTGAATTATTCTGAATCACTAGAATTCTTGAAGTAAATAATTTTAAATCTTCAAATCTTAAATCTTCAAATCTTTTCATGAAAAGATTTAAACAAAGTGTTGAAACAACCTAGGCCTTGTAACTTGTACCCTAGACTTGTGAAATCTCTTTTATGTAGTGGATAAATTGTTAATAAATTGTACGCGTCACCACGCCATTTATTGCCAATTTGTGACAATCTCAGCTGTTATTTTCGATACTAAACGGTTCAAAATATTTTCCATTACTATTGATATGTCTATTATACCCTTCAAGAATAATAAAAACTTATAACTTTAATTAACTTAAGTAAATAACTTAAATGGCTCTCTACGTCCATCTGCCTATCTCTGAAACATAATACTGTAAATACTCCTGAAAACAAGAGGGAGAGAGATTCACTTATAAAAAAGAGGGTATTCACTTTGAAACTCAACAGAGCACTAGAATTAATTGCAAATACTCGCGTACCGAAATAAAACATCCAACTATTTACACCTGATTCCTGGACTGAATTTTGGTCGCCATCAATTACTTTTTTAAATACCTCCAATATACATACACATGGCAGCTTATAGTAGTGCATGGATGCATGAACCTGGAAATCATGGTATATATTTTAAATAGGAGTTCTAGATCCTATATATATAGAGCATGACAGTCAATAATAATCCAATCAAATATATATATATATATATATATGTTACTAACTAACAAAAGGAATAATTAGCGTAGGAATATAATTTCTTTAAAATCTTGGCTTCACATAACAACAATACGATGGTATGGTATGGTATGGGGTATATATGGGCGACATATATTTTCTTGCATATTAACAATTAGTCGACGTGGACCAATGTTTGGAACGTGCTAATGTCCATCTTTTGCTCACATGGCTCTGCCACTTTTATTTCACTTTCAATTATATACTTTGACCACTTTGGTTTTCCTTATATCTTGATCCCATGACACACGACACATGTTAGTTACCTACTTTGGAATGTATTTGTCCGAAATTCATTAGCTTCTTGGACCACATGATGCATGCATGAACAAGATCTTCATGTGGATTAGGAAAATCTTCTTTTGATCATAAGGTCAAATTGATAGATTTCACATGGGTCGAATGACTTCCATGAAGTTGGTTTGATTATACTTATCACTTAAATTTGAAACTAATGTTAGAATTATGGAGGTTCAGGTGAGCGTTGAGGTAGAAATTTTGGATACCTGAACACATCTAATTAGGATTTTATCATCCAAGATTAAATTTTTAGGACAAGTCGGTAAATCCTACACCAAGGACTCAATAAATTTAACTGAATTGGGATAGGGTTCAAGGTCAAATGCTATCACCATAGGGCTAATCACCAGTACTTGATTAACCTGGTTTTGGATGATGATGAGGAGTAGTCATTTCCCATATTCTCATTGCGATTAATATGCTAGCACAATTGCAAATGGCAAACGTTCTCTCTTTAATTTTCTTTACTTTTTTTTGTTGGGGGGAGTCGGGGTTCAAGTGCCTAAAAATTCGATCAGGAAACCCTGGATTGGGATTAGATGCTCGAAACCCAGTACCAAGGTCAAGCATCCAATGATTGGTCGAGCCAGAATTGGGACATAAAGATCTCATCCTAGTAGATCAAGTACCCAATTAGGTAGTCTCAATTGCAAGACTCTCGGCCTGGTACTGCCCCCTAGGGAGGGGGGTATCTAGTGAAAACCCTCCCATATTAAATTGGTTAAATAAATGGAAATGAATGAGTTGGGAAATATCATCCAATAGATTGTTACAAAGTTATTGTAAGAATTTCAAGATTTTTCATTAAAAATTTTGATTTTTTATACATCGAAAATTGATGAAATTTATCTTGCCAAGGAGATGCTCGTAAATTTTTAATATACCAAAATTAAATGTGACTAAGAGAATCAAATGAAGCTGAGAATTAAATTATAATTTATGGAATTTAATTATCATTTAATTCCAAACTAAGACACGAAAGTGTTGTAGAGTTGTAATTCTTAACTAAAGGATTATGTCTCATAATTATTTCCTTTTTACTATGTGCATTAAAAGAAGAGTTATAACTCTTAGTTAAAAATCGAGTCTCGTCAAACAAAGTCATCTTACACAACAATTATAGAAATATAGAAAACCATCACATAGTAGTCATGTAGTCACTACAAAGCACCCTCTACGCTTTGCATTTTAGTGAGATCCAAGTCAGTGGGTTCATGAGACACATCTAATTGCAGTGTCACCTTTGATTGTGTGAGGAACCATTATATCTTGGAAGGCGGTTTGTCGGAAACCTTCAAATATTGTGAGAAAAAAATAAAACCTTAAAAAGAGTGTATGGTACACATGCCTCAAATTCGACATTTCTTTTATTGCATTAATATTCAAGTAGGTTTCCCTTTTTCTTCTATTTTTATGTTATAGACATTTATGTTTAGTAGCATGCATATGTGTTTATGCGATTTATGTACATATACATATATAATCTATTGAACTTCTCTTATATGCTATATTGTGTTTTTAATGTAATTTCTTTAATTTTGCTCTGACTGATTTATTTTTAAAAACACAAGTATATCTAGGGCACAATATTTTCCTTTTTTTTTTTTCTTTTTCTTTGAGGGATTCCCTAGCAATTATTTACACAAAGGACAATATGTCAGTTCATAACTTCTTGCTTGAACCTATTTGGACTATTGCCGATGATGTCCCTTGATGGTTGAATACCATGATTCTGAATTATGTGTATCGGATAACTTAGATTAACCTGACCCTTCAATGATATTTGGTTTTATATGGTATTTTGACAATGTACGTACAAATATATCAGGGGACAAATAAATAATTGCATAATGTACCTATTTCACGCCTATTCTTATAATAAAAATTTTATCATTTTACAAGTGAGCTACGAATTAGGCGTGCTGTCGCAAATTGATTTTTGGAACGTTTGGATCTGGCCTTGTTTGGGTTGGATAGCTAAATTTTGGTGGATTGGATAAGACTTCAAAAGAGTCGGATAAGACTTCAAGAGAGTCGTGTGAAGTTCTCCAAACATTTAAACCCCAGCCAAATGAAAGCATACATTTTCTTATCTAGTATTAGATGAGTAGATTTTTTTAGGTGGCTTTTGGGATGCAATCTAGCAAAGGTTTTTGCAAGCTGTCTTTTTGTTATATTATGTCTAACTCGTAAGTTATATTCTATAAAAATTTAATCAGCGTTAAAATTTCTCGTGAAATCTTTCATTAATAAAAAAACTCTCTATTAAGAGAGTTGATCATACCCACGTGGAACTGTGAGACTTATTGGTTTTGTAACAGCAAATTGTCCATTTTACACCAAAAAAATTGGCAAAAACAACCAATGTTAAAAAAGAAAGGGAAAACAAAAAAAAGAAAGGAAAAGAAAAAAGGGAAAAAAAAAAAAGCAAGAGAAATCTTACATTATGTAAATTGACAATGCATTAAAGGTCAATAATATCATTTTATAGGTGTTTATAATGAAAAATGACCATAGAAAATAGTGAGATAATTATTTTCTTCAGGAGGGTTTTATTTATTTTCTCCAGACTACAAGAAATCACACAAATTACCGTAACACCAAAAAGATATACCTCTTT
Source organism: Handroanthus guayacan (assembly GCA_014898755.1). Lineage (NCBI taxonomy): Eukaryota > Viridiplantae > Streptophyta > Magnoliopsida > Lamiales > Bignoniaceae > Handroanthus > Handroanthus guayacan. Next base: position 498,238 of record JACFYI010003799.1, on the reverse strand, counting down.
AGATTTAAAAAAAAAAAAAAAAAAAATTCATATTTTAATTATTACCTTTTCTTTCTCTGTTCTCTCGCACAACGCACAGGTGAATTAAAGGTGTCTTGAGAAAAATGCTCTGTGTTACAATTTATTAATGTTTGTTATTGTGTTATTATTTAAAGTGCTTGGTCTGATTCGTTTTGATAATGGTTTAGGAAAAAAAGGGTCTTAAAGAAAGTTTAATTTTTTACATTTTTTTTTAAATTAGTAAAGGTCAATTAAGGAAAAAATATTAAAAAATAATTATTTTAAATCCTGTCAACGAATTAGGTTGCATTTATATGGCTAACTCAAATCTAACCTGATGATCAAAACATATCAAATTGAGATTCAGAATTTCATGTTATCATCAAGTTTGATTAAGCTCACGTTCAAAAAAATTTATGTTATATTCTCATTGTCACGGAATGAGCCAATCCAATTGAACTGCAACTCAATTTTTTTAATTATTCGCGGAAATTAACTCAAGAAAAATATACCTTGTTAGATTCCCACATCAAAATTGGAGAGTGAAGATAAGAACGAGGTATTTTGTTAGTGTCCCAGAATCCAAGATCTTCCTACTGTAAACTCTTGTCTTTTCAACTTTTTCTGCTTCCACACACTTTCTTAATTGCACCAGCCGAATGTTACCAAGGATTAACATATGTCCAAATAGATTAAAAAATAATAAATAATAAATAATAAAAAGTTGTATTTTACAAGACAGTTCTAAGTGTTGTGTTCTTACAGCTCATATTTAAGTGTCAATTATCTGGTCGGGTAGTAAATGGTTGGCCGGTGTTGCTTAATTCAATTTTTTTTCTTTTTTTTTTTTAAACAAAAAGTGGAAACAAAAAAAAAAAAAAAGAAAGAAAGAAGGAAAAAGAAGAAGAAGAAGAAGAAAGGACATGTGAATTAGAATGAGGGATAATTATCTCAACTGAATACTATTTGTAGAGCAATTTTTACTATCTTGCAGTGCAATTCAACGAATAAATAAACAAAATGAACACCCTTCAAAACAACCGACCTATCTTCTCTATTGAACATTTTGCTGCGTTATTTCTCTCTTGTTAACGTTGCGTTTTGAAATTTCTTTTTTGAGTTATTTAAATTGTGACCCGAATCGAAAGAATGAGGAAAAAAGAAAAAAAAATTGTCGGCGCCTACCAAAGGCGCCAAAGAGGTGGAAATTGCGCCCATGCGGGGCGCAACCCTCCGTTCTATGCGCCTCCCATGGGCGCAACCTGTGCCTTTTATGCGCCTTGGGGGGGCGCAACCCAAAAAAAAATTTTTTTTTTTGGTTTTTTACATTTTGCTTCGAAAACAATATTTTTACTTCACTGTTAGAAGAATTTTGCTCAAAATCTAACTCATTCATGTTATAAATGTTGAAAATTTTGTAATATTATGTTAAAATGTAATAAAATTTCAAAAAATAGAGAGTTATTAGAGGGGGTGGTGTTCATATGAAAAATTTTGAACTGCTCTGTGTTAGTAATTTACGCTCTGCAAAAGACACTCCCCTTATCTCAAACACTCTTTAAAATTCAGCCTAATTACATAAAGACCCTCTGTGATTTGAAAAATTACAATTATACTCCCTTTAATTAGTTTAGCTAATGAAAAACTTGATGGAGTTTGTGGCTCATTGTGTCAGATCTCTAAAAATCTTATATATTGATTAAAGTTTTGTAATGTTACATAGACTTTATCAATTTTTTTTCCTTAAAGAACTAATGAGACAGTAGTCATTTTAGTTTTTCAGATCATAAAAGGTGTTTTTATAATTAATCTAGACCACAAGGGATATTTAGATTGTTGTGCCTTAGACTAAATAGAATAACGTGCAATAAAAGATTTAACCTTATACTAATGAGACCAAAGATAAAACGTGTAATTTATTTTTCCTTTTCTTTTCTTTTCTTTTCTTTTCTTTATTTTTTTAGTGATGAAGAGGAAATTATTATTAGATTATTAAAGAATAATCTTCTACAAATTAAACAGTCACCATTAACCTGTTGACTTTTTAATTAAATAATTTCACAGAAAAAGATAAAAGAAAAGAAAAATGTCAACCATGCTTCGTTCGCAAATCCATTTTTCTTATGAATTAGTATCAAGCTGACTGAACTTGAAAATTGATATACATCTTATGTATAGACTAATTAAGGACTAAATTATTGCAATTATTAAGAACATCGGGACTGAAACATATATTATATAGATATATAAATATATATATATATAGACCTAATCGTTAACCGGCAGTTGTCAACCACTTATTGTACCACTATGATCGAGAAGTCTTGAATTTAAGCCTCCAAAATATTGGTGTTAGTCTACTTATATAGTTATATAATAGTTATTTTATTTAATTAATACTTAATATTTTGGTATATTTTAAGAATTATCTAATTATGCGCACGAGATATGTTTTACTGTTTGTCAGAACACATGTCCGTTATCCTAACTATTCATATATGATTTGAGGTTATCCAACAGGCCCATCCAAATTGATCTATTTATGAGTAAGAGAAACAAGTGAAGTTTTACTCCCAAATCATACACAATATATAGGACAAGTTTTGACCTAAAACCAAACGATAAGATTAAGGTTGCTAGGTTTACCCAAGGAAAAACCCTCCAATAGTAAGTAAATAAAGATGTTAAGAGAATAGGTCCAAGTCATATAAACATAAAAAGTTGATATATCCTAATGGTGTCAGATCTCATTTGAATCCTCTAGCTCATTTACATGTCCTCATTAGATGGTCAAGGTTTGAAGCATCGAACTCCGAACAACAAGACATGGACACTAGAGTGTTAGGGATTGGGTTTTGGCTAAATCTTGGGGGTAAATATCTCCTTTTACCGAGTTTACCCACATCAGTATACCATTAGTTGCTACACCAAGGGAAAAGAAATAGAAAAAAAGGAAGAAACAAAAATATATACACACATATATCTATATATACAAATATATATATATATATATATGGTTGTTGCCGTCTGGTGGTGTTTGATCTAGAAAGAGATGGTTACAAGTATAATTGTCAATTAAGAAAAGTTCCCAATCTATTATTAGAATAAGAAGAAAATTTGAGGATAAGCAGATTAAATTAATGAGGCCCTGAATACGGCAAACCTCTTCGCACATGTCTGTCGCTTTCAGTAACAGTGTTCGCTTCGGACAACTTTTTATTTATTTATTTATATACAAGTTATGCACGCCGAACTTAATTCAAGTTTTGAAGAATGGGAATGGGAAGGGAACAAGGCCACCCATCTTGCACGTATGGGATTGGGTCCCAAGCACCGAAATTTAAGTCTCCTAATTAATAGATTAATTGAGTAGTACTTTATCTAATTGGATCAGATGCCAAGAAATTTATATTTTGGATAGTTTTTTTTAAAAATAATCTTCAGTTGTTATTTATTTGGTTTCGGAGAGGTTGGGAGAGGGGTGTCCAGGGGGCCACGTCTACTTAGGACTAAGTTGTGAATGAATACAAAATGTAGTTTTTCCCAAAAAAATAAATAAATAAAACCAAAAAAAAAAATATATATATTATGGAATTAAGCTTATTTTTGAATACGATATAAATTATTCACATATATAATATATATATATCGGTATAGACTTACATTTATAAGAATTTCCAGAGTAATAAGTTAGCAAAATGCATTTCAGTAATAGAAGTAATTGCAAAGTAAAGTGATTAATGGACTAAGCTTATGAAATAATTGCTAACCTATTAAAATTTTTGGTTATTAGTTTAGTCTACGAAATTTGGTAACTAGCAGTAATTAACATCAGCATCCCAAATCCAAAAAATAAAACAATTTTTGTAAAAGTAAACATTTTTTCTTTTTTCAATTATTATTTTAATCTTGTTTTATTACAAGTGAAAATTGCAACCTCATAGGCGCCTGGAGTAATGCGCTTTTTGAGTTGTAGGCTACAAAATTTTGCTTAGTGAGGAACACCTTAAACGCTCTTATAAATACTATATATGTAAAACACTAGTTTTATGCTTCTTTTTTTTCTCATAATGTTTATGAAAATGCTTTTGAATTTCATAACTGCAACTTATGAATGAATAACTGTATTACATAAGTCACAATTCACTATTAAAATTTTATATATTTCTATGTATCTTCATATTATAAAAATTAATAAACACTTCTTTCATCTTATACTATAAAATTTGCAATACACACTTCCAATGCCAAAATTGCCAGTTTCTACAAATTAAAATGTGGAAAATAACTACTTTTTATTTATTTATTTATTTATTTTAAGAGAAACGATTAATCTATCTTGTTGATACATCACCAACATAACTAACGAAATCCTCAAGAACCAACTTTTATACAGTAGCAACACCTTAAAGTTACAATAAGGTAGAAAAAATAGTTCTATATACTTGTGAAAACTAAATTAATGATCTCAAGAGTAATTAAACATCGAGCTTATAGCTAGTATAAGCCTATTTGTTTGTATTTATAGGGACCCACTTTCACATTTTTCACTATTGTTTATCCATCTTTCCATGAAAAATATTATTTAAATTCATTTTCATTCATTTTGACACTTATTTTACTATTCTATTATACATCATTCAAATTCAAATTGATTTGACATAAAGTAATCAATATTATTTCAAAACAATTAAAATATACATATTTTTTTTAAAAAAAAAAAAAAGGCACATCTTTTTATATAAAAAAATAATAAATTTAACAACTTTTTATCACTATACCTATTCTTTTTAATATTTTGAACCAAATCATCAAAAGACATTTTCATTTTCATAAAAGTCAATAACTGCTTTTTTTACATTTTGAAAATGGTGGAACTTGAAAATGCAAATGAAAATACAACCAAGCAAATCCTATATATATATTTTATCAGGCGAAAAATTGATAAGGATAGAAAAGGGCAGTTTTATTGGCCGAAAGACCTGAACCCAAGTTCGGAAAGCCGCCAAAAAGAAAATTCCAAAAAAAAGGAAAAAAAAAGAAAAAAAAGACGGGAAAAAGATAAGAGTTCCAAAAGCCGCAGATGGTTTTGCCTCCTGGCAGACCAAACGTAGCATTGGGGCCAGGCCTCCGGACCCCACCCCCTTCGAGTCAATTAATGTAATGGCACTCTCGTTTCTTCTCTTTCACAGTTTTACGGCCAGCCCCCCAACCCACAACCCCATCCCCACTCGCACCCCTTCCCCCTATATATACCGAACCTTCGTCTCCATTTCTCAAACCCCTCAAAACCCCCAACGATCCTGCATTTCTGTCTATATCCTCCCAACACGCCCTTAAGCATTGCTCCTTTAACAATGGCTAAGGGAGGCAAGCTCACCAAAATCAAGTCCGTCCTTAAGAAAATGCAGTCCTTCAAGCTCGGCCGGGCCAACGCCAGCTCCATCACCGCTGCCAACAATTCCTTCGATGACGACTCCTTCCACTCATCCGCTGCCGTCAAGGACCTCCACCCGGTCTACGTCGGCAAATCACGCCGGCGCTACCTCATCACTTCCGATGTCATGGAGCACCCGGTCTTCCGTGAACTCGTCGAGCGGCGCTCCGCCACCGATGACGGCGTGGACTCAATCACCGTCGGTTGCGAGGTGGTTCTATTCGAGCACCTTCTCTGGATGCTGGAAAATGCCGATCCTCAACCGGAGTCATTGGAGGAGCTCGTAGAGTTCTACGCCTGCTGATGACGGTGGCGGCGGCAGCTGGCGATTAATAACTGAAAAGCGACGGAAGGGGAATGATAGCGTGTGGTCATCCCCATGCTTGGTGCTGTATAGCTGTATATTTTTCCGATATATTTTTTTCTTCAATGTTAATAAGGTGATGATTAGCGGTGTAGAATCATACGTTTTTGAGGATGCGAGAAAGCGATTGGTTGGTTATTTGACGGTGAGGATTAACCCATTTTACACGGCTAATCTTGAATTAAGGAAGAGCCTTATGAGTAAATTTACCAGCATTTGTAATTGACGTCATCATTCTTTACAATTTTAAGTCTTTGATTCAATTTGTGCAAGTTTCTTCGCTTTACGCATTCTCACAAATTCTGATACTCTGTTTTTAGGATTGTAAATTATTGCATTTGCACAACATAATATTTGGACAATTGCCTCATCATCCTTAGAAATTTAATATAATTACAAAAATACTCTATATAAATGGAGAAATTACTATATTATCCATATTTTCAGATTAACAGGGAATCTTCTTGCAATGAGTCCATAGATAAATTTTAAAGGATTTAATTATAATGATTAGAGGTACTATTGTAATTTCTCAAATTAAAAGAGATACTTTTGTAATTAGATTGAATTTCAATGATACCGGAATATTTATCTATCCCCACATTATAATGTTATACATATCATGTCTTGACATTATATTTCCCACTTCTTACTTCTAAAAATAGTTGACTTGGTTTTTAGTTAAAACAAAAGGGGACTTGGAAAGTAACAACTTTTGGGTAGAATGATATAGCTATGGTTGAGTTTTAGTGAAGACAATAGTTACCTAGACGTGGAAATAAAGAATGCATAATATCAAAACAATAATTAACGCGAGACCGCATCAATTTGCTAACCATCATTCTCCGCCAATTTAAGCATTATCTTTTATATCCTTTTTTTTTTCTTTTTTTTGCTTCTCTCGATTTTTGCTCAAATTCTTTTACCATCAATTGACGTAAGTTAAGAGAATTAAAGTACATAGATGATATGTAAAAGGTGTTAAATTTACGTTTACTAAAAATTTAAAATAATTAAATTTTGACAACGACAAAATTAATAGTCGTGGTGAAAAGCTATTGTTAATGATTTAAAATTAGCGACTGTGATGAAAATGGTAGCCGATAATCCGTAACGTTGGGGTGAAAACATCCACCACGGCTATCTGTCATGGTGAATTTTCAGCAGTCCTGATTGAAACTATGCATTATTATCTTGATAAAGTTATACCAAATGATTTTCTAATACTACTATTTTCTATTAAAATCAACTTTCGACCATGGTCATTGCTCAAACTTTTTATAGTGTTTTGATTAAGATCGTAAAATTTAGCATCAAAATAAGTTGTCAATAGAATTTCTTCTTGTTTCATTTTCAACATTAATTTTTATTTTCACATTTCACGTGTATCTTTATATGAAAATAAAATAGTAAAATATTTATCACCCTTTTTATTATTACAAAAGAGAAGATATCCCATTATATATATATATATATTTTAATTCTGACATACCAGTGTTAACGCCAAGTTATTCAAGTTCCAACAATTCAAGAATAGTATTCTTCATGAGATAGTGATTTGAACTTTATGGTTACATTAACACTGGGTGTATTTTAGATTTAGAAAATTAAGAGGGATATCTACATTTTCACAATAATATAGGGGTAATATATATTTGCTAGCAAACAAAACTATGTCTCAATTAGTGGTACAAAATAATGACTTTATGGAATTAAAAATAATATTTTAATATAATAGTTATATTTGTGGACGTGTAAATTCTTTTTTGGGTGGCTGGTGCAATTAATTTCAGTCAAAGACTTAAAGTATACATGTTCAACTTTTTGGAGTAATCCTCGCTGCGTCCAATTGTGCAGACTTGTGACCATCTGGAGGAGATGTACCTTGGCCGAAGGTAATTTGTGTTGCATCATATCCCTAAATTGAGGGTAGATTTGAGGCCGCGGCGTACTCAGATAAGTTTGAGGACAATCTCTGTAAATATTTAAAAATAAATAAATAAATAAGACTGTAGGATTAATTCATCAAATTGGTTAGAAAACTTGTGCCGAAAAGTAGTATTGATATTTTATTGAAGTCCAATTGCAATATAGGAATATAAAATAAATAAATAAGTACGTAATTAGTAAATCTAAAGTAATTCTTCAATTACTGGGATTTTGATCCTAATTGAAAAAATAGGTATGTAAAGTTTAAAAATGAGAGCTATATGTATGAAAATAAAAACAAGTGATAGTTCAATTGAAAATGAATAAAATAAATATGTTTCAATTTTCAAATAATTAGCAAAAAACAAAAAAAAAAAGCATTTTTTTTCAGATATTCTTCTATTTTTTTTAATATGATTAATAGATAAATACTAAGTTATCTTAAATTCTATGCTGTATGTTGTCCAGGTCAAAAGCATCTTTAATCTTGTAATTTTGTTTATTTTATCAAAATAAATTATATGTTCCATAAATGTAGAGTCAAATTGGAAGTTTATTCCAAATTATTTTGGCCACCATAAAAAAGAACAGCCAACAATTTTTAATTTTAATACCCAGGTAGCATATATACAGAGACGACAAAATGGAGAAGATAATTGTTGCTAAAGCTAGTTTAAGTAATTGTTTAAACCATGAGTTGGTAGAAGATTAGGCTCCTTCAAGCCTAATTCAGATTCTAGTCAAATATAGTTTTAACAATAATATTATTCCTAATTCTCCTTTTAATCTTCCCTTTAGCTTTTTATCAAAAAATAATAATTAAAAAAATATAAATCCTCCCCTTTACCTACTTCCATTTAATCAGGAAACTATCTACTAACCTGAAGCTCTTTTTTTAATTAAAAAAAGAAAATATTAAATATGGATGCAATCACTTTTTCTTACAAACAGCAAGGCTGTCAAATGTTTTTTTATGTTCTTGGACAGCATGTCCAACAAAAATTTGGAGAGCGCCGAATATTTATAAAGTCAGCTTTCTGCATAGACACGCATAATGGAATTACTGTTTTTTATTTTACTTTTTGACAAAAGTAAAGTTTAATTATGTGTATACTCATTTTTATGCTCATTATTTTAAGTATATACTATATTTGTTTCTAACTATGAAAGTTGGAATATGGCATAGTGAGAAAGGCAAAGTCATTGCTCATTATTTAGAATGGAGGTTGATATTAGAGTTGGAAATCTCCTCTAGTCAAGCAAGTGTTTCAGGGTCTAAACTAAGTTGCGAAACACAGATAGTATTAGAGGGCGTGTTGAGAATGTCCCGATGATGGACCTTCGACGCCCAAGTCAAATTATTTTGAAATAAAAGGGCATAAATTGATAATTTCATTAAATTGAAAGGGGTATAGATATAATTAATTTTTTATTTAGTTAAAATTTATTATCTAAATTTTTCACATTTTCAATCATTAGAATTTTAAATTTGGATATTTGTAATATTCAAGTAAATCGTTAAGAGATTAATCAAAATATTTATTATTAATTACTCACAAGAATTGCAAGTTAAATTAATTAATAGCAAGAATAGAATAGACTAGAATTTTGAGACGCGGGAAGTATATTTATACTGATCTTCTATAATTATATAATATATAATAAATTAATGTGAATAGTAATGATTGGGTTGTTGGAGATGCTTTCGTGATTCACTCCTTATTAGACACGCTCTGTTTGTTGTTAGATACAACTTTTTCTTACACTTTTTTGAAGGAATTTGTATGATAATTAATTATTTTATAATCCCATGCTAATTAGTGGAAGACACAAGAGCGAGATATTTGTGCAAATATAAGCATTTGGTAACGCATACAATCTGTAACGCGTTTATCACAAGCAAGCTGCCTCTCCCCACAAATTTGTGTCTAATTTTATCTAATATTTTTTATGATGCTACGCCAAACTTTAATGTTTCTTTTAGCACTTAAAAAGAGAGAGAGAGAAAAAAAAAAGATAATACATGACATTGACATATTAAAAGTATTAAAAGTTATGTAAAATTAATAAATATCAAATATTTTGAGATGAATTTTCCCATGTTAAACATAGAAGATATGAGTTCGGAAAATGTCATTTTAATCAGGTGGGGCTAGTCATGAGTTAAATTTTTGGAGTTTGCTTAATGGAAACTTTGAGGGTAAAATTGCAGCGAGACAATTTAGAATGTATTTTATGATTTTAATTTGTAAGTTCCAAAAAAAAAAAAAAAAAAGATTTTAATTTGTAAGTGTCAAAATATTAAGCATTTGTACATGCTTGTCACTTAGCCAGTAGTCTGGACCAAGATGGCCTAATTTAGGTTGTTTAAGTATAGTTGGTTCAGTAGATCGACATAGTTCATCGAATCATGAATCAGTTTTAATTGAATTAACCAAAATCACGTTAGGAAAAACACAATTTTCAGGGGACTTATGAATGTACAAGTTTATGGGCATTTCTAGAAATATCCTCAATTTTTCGACATCTTAAGAAATTCTATACACACACACACACAAATATAGTATGAATCTCTGCCCATTTATAAACGATTAGTTTAGATACCATTTATATCCATGCTTGCTGTTACTGCATCGCCACTTGATTGGGTTCCTTTTTTTTCTTTTCTTTTTTTTTTTTTATTGGTTGGCTTAAGAAAAACATCTTGAAAATTAACAAGTTGGTGACCCTATTGCAAAGTCCCCCCCTTATTTTTTATTTTTTTTCTCCGCCCTTAATAGTTGGCAGCAAACACAGATTTTTGGCAAGGAAAAATGATTTCTCCGTCCATAAAACCAATGTCTTAGAAACCACCTAACCACTATTCTCACCCACCTTTTTAAGTAACCAAGAAATATACGCTAATTATAACTTTAAAATTCATTAAATATATCTAATTAGATTATTTATAAAAACTATGAATTCATTAAATATACCTGATTATAACATTTATAATATCTAACATCCACATAGTAAGGTTTAAACGCAAAACTATGGAAATAAGTAAACAATGAAATCAATCAAGAAAAATATATTGCAAGCATATTAATATACGGTCAAAATGAATTTTGAACCTAAATCACTTTACAGACATGAAACCTAACACACTCCAGCACGTGTAAGAACTGCACATTTAGAGTGTGGAATAACATGATGGGTGGCCCAATATTGAGTAGGCCAACACTATAGATGATTGTAACTTTGATATCATGTGAACAGCATTAACCCTAACTTATTCTAAAAGCTAGATCATGAGATGGATTTCTTCCTCTTTTTTTTTGTTTTGTTTCTCTATTTTTTTTGGGACAATTACCTCTACAATTCATTAGGTTTACCACAATTACGAAAATACCTCCTGATATTTGGATAATTACCATTACATCCCCTGACGTGCAGTGCAACTAAAGTATAATTACAATTACACCTCTTTAATGTATGCGTAATTACAATTAAATCCCTTACGTTGACACATGATACTACAATTATATTCAGGAGGTGTATTTGTTATGTTTAGGATTTTTATGAGGTACAATAATAATTATCTAAAATTTAGGGAATGCAATGGTAATTATCTAAATATTAGGAGTATTTTGATAATTATGATAAACCTCAAGCGATATTGAAATTGTCCCTCTTTTTTTCTTTTTTTTTTAATATATATTTGTTATAACGATTGGAGAAATAAGGATAGGACATTTTAGATGGAATTAAACCGAGGTTGATTACCTGATAAACTACCTCAATAGCTACTTGACAGGTGATTGATCACCATGAAATGAAAATTGTTCATGACCACTGACAAATGTGGGCTCCAACCATGCATAAGTAGCAATAAATTTAATTTCAATATTATTTACACGTAATTTTCAGAAGTGGCGACCTAACAAGATAGGATACCATAGCTAGCTGGAATAGTGGAGCCAACATAGCCAGTATACCATTCAATGGATCCAACTAAAAAGTAAGATTCGATTGAATCAAAAGTCAATTTGCACGTAAACACTTCCTTGGACTGATACCAACATTTACGACCATCGGAAAATTCATAAAGTGATAGGATATTATTATGAATAAAAGTTGCCTCCATGTACATAAAGCTGAGGTTTAGGATGGCAATTTACCCATGTGAAATATAAATGTACAAAAAATCTCATGTGGAAAAATAATCGGTATTGAGATATCTTATAATTTAAAAAATCATGTATTTTGCTCCCTTCGTCAAGCTCAAGCAAACTGTAGCTGACTCATGTGTTTCGTAGCTAGTTTTGTTCTTTTAACTTGTGAATATTATCTTTGCCATTCGTTAGTAAGTATATAATGTTTACAAGTATCAAAATTTAATAGTAATTGCTTTTTTGGTTTTTTTTTTTCTCTTGTTAAAAGTTGTTTATTCTTTTATTACTTCCTCTTTTAAACAAAGAAACTTTAAGCAACAACTCTAATATTTTTAAGCATTATAAAGAGCAAAAATGACATTACAAAGGCCAAAATAATAAAATTATCAATAAAATGTACGAGTGAGCTGCATTGCCTTACGGGGGGAGTATAATGCATAATTTTTAAAATTACAAAGATTTTCAATGCCTATTATCTTTTTATAGTGTGTGTACTTTTTTTTTTTTTTTTCCTTCCCTTGGCACAATCCATATACTTCAAATGCGTATAAATTGCAATTTACCCCTTTGATCAAATATTATTTTAGCATCAAATAAAATTTCTTTTTTAGTTAAAACTAGAAAAACGATGCATGCTTATAGGATTTCAATCAAGGTTGCTTTTGGATGCTAAGATTATGTTCGGACTAAGAAGAGTTTCCATTCTAAGCCAATGTTTCATTTAATATATAGAAGGTCGTGGTTTAAGCTAAGAGTCAGTCATATTGCACCAAGTGCGTAGCATAATATAAAAAGCATTTTATCACTTTTTCAATTAAGAAAATGAGTGCACATGTCATTATTTATTCAGAATAACCATATCTTATATTTAATGTGACACTTACTCGTTCGATGAAGCAAAAGTGAAGGAGCCGTACAAGTTAAAATACTTGTCTTGTGAATATCCTAAAAGAGAAGTGATTTTATCAATTGGGTTGTTAAAAGAATTAAACTAAATGTAATTGTTAAAAAGGAATTAAACAAAATTAATGCAACTAAATCTTGGAAAAAGAAAAAGGATTAAGGAATTAAGAGTTGAAGCAGAAGCAGCGTGTTATAGAAATGAAGTGGCATTAAGAGAGGACTCGGCGCAATTTGCGGCTTTATGAAGCGCAGACTGGTAATCATGTCTAAATTGCATGTTAGTTATGTCTCTTCTTCTTCAGCCAGCCTTTCCTCCTCAAGTTTCAACCTTTCTTTCCTTCATTTTTTTCCTTTTTTCCCCCCTTTTCTTTTTCTTTATCGTTCCTCCCGTGTCCTTTTTTTTTTTTT
>JACFYI010003799.1:445938-459950 GCA_014898755.1 Handroanthus guayacan | reverse complement strand
TTTTTTTTTTTTTGGCATCTTTTTTCTTTTGCTTTTCAAAAGAAGATTGTGACTGGTTTCTCAATCATTTCGTTTGGAACTTGAACTTGGAGCCTATCGATTTGTGGTCTACTTATTCTTAAGTATGAGAGTTGAACACTAAATTACCCTTTTGTCTTCAATTATTGAAAAAATCATGACTGTTGGTAAAACATTAATGCACATGATAATTAATTTTCATGAAAATTAATGATTTGTGGTTTAACTTTAAATCTAACAAACAATTGATTTTTGTGTTTGAACTTTGAACCATAATTTTGAAATAATTAATCAAATTCCCTTAAAAGTTATAGATTAGCTCAAATAATGGTTTTGAAAAAACAAACCTTGGGCCTAAAATCACCTTATTAGATTTTGAATTTTTAAATTTTGAGCTTTAGGTGTCCAATTATCTTATAAAAACTAATAATTTAATTTTCTTTTGGCTATTTATATATGCAAGAGGTAAACACAAAAGGATGCCAAATAGATAAATATAAACTACTCAACAAATAAGAAACTATCACAAACTTACGAAGAAAGTGGTGCAATATTTGAGTGCTTACTCCTTTATTTACTCATTCTTCGTTATTTGCTTGTGTGTAGGTTGGGATTAAGCGAATTCTTAACTGTTTATCGAAAAAAAAAAGAAAAAGATTCAAAATTATAATGAAGTACCACTCCTTGTTAAAATAGGGAGTTTATCAATCCGGATCAATCCATATGGACGACTTTAAATTAAAATATTGACAATGTCAAATACTTGCATATGAAATTATATCAATTTGGATTAATTATACATATACCCCTCTAAAATAGTGAAATTATCAACTCCTGCATCTTATTTATAAATTTACCGATATCTTCTCTTCGAAATATTCAATTAGAAAATTCAAACGGTAGTAATGAATTGATCGTTTTATTCTCAATTTAATTTTTTAAAAATGATTGAATTATTAATTATTAAATGACCATTTTATATTTCCAAAGGGATGTATATTTAATATTTCTATAGTTGCAAGGGTGTCTTTATAAACATATGGGAAGGGTGATCATTGTTATGTAACAAGAGTTGTATGCTAGATAATTGTCATGTGATAACAATTATTCCAATACAATGATCATTAGTATAAAAACTCACCTGGGTTTTTTTTTATAGAATATTTCATTAAAAGAAAATAACATTATATTGCTAGTAATACTAGTTAAATATATTAATTTACAAAAATACCACAAATTGGTATATATGGTATGTTAGTTCATGCTATGATCATATTTACTGCTTATGTTACTTAAGCAAATATTTGCATATATGTAACAAATGTATTAATGGATGTTAACCCTTTCCACATATAAAGAATACCCAAAAATTATAAAGAAACGACAACATTTTTATCTCCAACAGCTATACAACAATAAGAACATTTTATTTCATTTTCACTCCCTTTAACTATAAGTACATTATAGTTATATCTATTCCAAGATACAAATCTTACAAAGGATTTTGGGATAAATTATGAAGTTTACTTAATTTTTTTTCTAACGTCAACATTTTTCATGCAAACTCTAGTAGTAGGGGCAGTTTGGTAAACATCTTATTTTCAAATGAAAGGTATAAGTAATCTTTTAAATAAGATCAGGAAAGAGTTGATAATTTTTCTATTTTAGATGGGATATAGATGTAATTAATCCTCTTAATTCTGTTGTTATTTTTGAGTCTCTTGATAAATGAGTGCTTCCACAAACCATATTATTCCTGTTGACGAGGTTAGAGTGGACCAATCATTTATTGCAAGTTCCATATCAATTAGGTGTAAAATCACGGGAAACAACTTCCTTGTTCATGACCGATATGGATGGTCCCTCAAATTGAGTTCATAAATATATGATATATGAAATGATATGATACTATTTCTCCGTCAGTCATAATAATAATATGATTGATACAAAATTATCTTGATATGTCTCTGTCGAAAAAGTGGATCTTGGATTTGGACTGCCAAAAGGGCTGATTCGGTCCATTATTATCGAAGGACATAATTTTGGTTTTGAGTTGGGAATAATTAATCCCTAAAATCATCCACTACTAATCATGGGATTAGTGCCACTAACCTTATGATAAAATGGCACCGTCTCTATCTTTCCATAGCGAAGATGCATGGTTTGAGTCCCATCAATAGCCTTTTGGGTATTTGTATACCGTATGGTAGTTATTTGTCTATCAAATAGTAGTTTAGATTATTTAAATTGTATTTAGTTCATATCGTTGATTTTTAAAATGTATTCATGTTATGAATTGATGTATGATTATATATTTAAATTTAATTGCTTCTTTCAAAAAATAAAAATAAAAATAAAAATCATGGGATTATAGTGAGATAATATAATTAAAAGTAGAGAGATGTTAGATAATTTATTCTATGCAGAATAAAAAAATATACTTCAATATACTTTCTCTCTCTGTTCTCTACGACAGACTTATTGTCTTTCTTCAAATATAATTTACTCTATCACCTCTTTTATGTATTCTCTCTCTGCATGTGTTGTAAAAAGAGATTTGATAATAATAATAATAATTAGAAATCAACTGCTATTAGTATTTGGGCAGTTGAAAATTTGGATTATTTTCATAATTAGTAATTTAATCCGGACTAACGGGGCCATTAGAGTTGGTAATTCCAGTCAATCAGGATCCACAAGAAGTAAGTTTTCGTGGTTAAATTTGAAGGACTATTATGTTGAAGGTATGATTTTGTGTTATTTTCTTCAGTCTCTTTCTTGAGATAGTGAACTTGACAGAGTGGATGTTTTGAGTGTCGTAATTAGAGGATCGAAAATGCTGAAATCTTCTTCTTTTGGTTGATTTAGAATAAATTAAAAATCAATGATATGGAATATTGATAAGGTTGAACCTTAAAATTTATAATTGTGTATGATTGGATACTCTAGTATTTGATGAATTCAATTTTTGGTTCGCTGTGATTGGTTGAACGCGCAATGTAACCCCTTAATTCTGGATGGCGTTTTTTTTTATTAAAGATAAAATGCATCAAGATTAATATGTAGGGAATGACATGAAAGTATGTTCGTTTTTGAGTTGAAATTATTGTGATTTTATTTTATTTTACTTTTTCAAATGATATCACTTTGCACTATACTTTTGTGATTTACTCTTTATTGTTCTAAATTTCTCAAATTCAATTTCCAACATGGAAAAAATATTGTTGGATAAGGATTGAAGGTTTATCAATTAATTCTGGGAATGGGCTGACCCAGCAAATATGATGGGTCATACAAAAAATTAATTAGGGCTGAAAATACAGAGGTAGCTTGGTCCAACCCACGAAATTTAAGAACTTCTGTGTTTTCAAATTTCAATCGCTAACAAGTCATGAATTTCCCAAAATGGGGGCTATGTTTGGAAGTGTAATTTCCCATCCAATACATATGGATCTTTATTCTACTTAATAATAATTTTATTTTATTTTTTATTATATAAATTTTTTATTAATTATTGATTTTTAATGTTATTGATCTGATATATTGATTTGAAAATTGAACGTATATCAATCGTCTCCTTGAAAAAAAAAAAAAGAAATTATCAAAACTAAAGCAAACAAATCTTTCAAATTTTTTTAATTGATCTAAAAAATATCTTTCATATTTTTTGATTATAAATTTTAATAATTCAAATCATTGTATTAATTAAGAGTATATTTATCTTATCTTGCAATCATTATTTTAATATAAAAATATATTTCTCAATTATTTTATCACTATGTAAATAATGTATAACAATTAAAAATTTATGTGACGTATTCAATAATACAAAAACTTATACAGTAAGACATTTAAGTAAAATTTATTTCTTTCTCTATGCAAAATCAACATTACTTTAATTTTAACACATTTTCTTATCATACTCTAAAAACATACTCTTTCAAAATATTCCGTCAAAATTCTCAGAATCAAAAGAAATGCAATTTTTGTGTAAATTGGATGCAATAGCACTTGGCAGCTTCTGCCCTAGGGATGGAAAATTGTTATTTATTATAATACATATATTTTCGGAGACTACTTTTGTACAAAAAGGTTTTGTAAAATTCTTATTTCATGACTTCCTTTTGTAATCTTTTTCTCTTTTTCTGTTGCATTTATATTTATTCATATTTTTTGAAAATTAAAAGTGTCTAATTCCACAAGTCAATTAGCTACTACATCTAGATGACCATGTACACAAATATTATTCCTTCCATTCCAGAATTATATATCCCTTTTATTTGAACATAAAATTTAAAATGAACTTTTGGTAAAAATATTCCATATGAAATGTCTAATTACTGACTTTTCCTTCTGGCAATTTACTATCATGTTAAATAATTATTGCTCAATGTACCAAAACTATCTTACCATTGATCAACACTATAATGACAAATATATTCTTTTTTTTTTTTTTTTGAGAAAAAAACAATTATAATCCAAATACTATAAACTACCATTTAGTAAACAAATACTATCATCCAGGGGAAAAAAAAATCCACATGCTACCTATGAGACTCGAACGTACACCTTCTCTATGAAAAGGGGGAGGTGATACCACTTCATTCAAATAACGGTGGCAATAATAAATATACTTTTCATATTTTAATATGTTTACCTTCTCATTTTACCCCATATTTTATCTCTCTTTTTTTTTTCAATTTTTTTCTTTTCCCCTTTTCTTTTATTTTTTCCGTTCTTTTCTTCTTCCCTTCATCTTCTTCTGCTCGAATATATGTGTGATATATTATATAAAAATGATTTTTTTTATATAAAATATTTGTATATCCTACCGTATAAACATATATATATTTTATATGAAAATTGTAATAAAATATTATTTTGTACCGTTATTTGGACTGCTAATTTCCAAATAAAGGATTTGATAATTGATTTGGAAGGATAAAACGGACATTCTATATGAAAATCCACTAAAGCCCACATATGGGTGCTATTTGGCATCGACCAAACTCTACAAAAACAATATAGCAAAAATGCCCAAAAATTGAGTGACAATGTGAAAATTGTCATCATTTCTATATAAATAGTGATAAAAAATTATATTTTGTCATAGAAAAATATTTTAACAAAGTTAATAGTGACAATAATATATTTATATTTTCAATATTGACAATTAGTAACAGATCAAGAATGATTATCTAATAACAATAAAAATCTTATTATTGAATTATAGTGATAAGTTTTGCTATTACTAAATTGTCATTATAACTGTATCACCGATGGTTTATATAATGATAATTTGAAATTCCAATTTTTGTCACTAATAATATAAAATGACAATGCAAAAACTATTATCACCACACACATATAACTAGTGGTAAAATAAAAGTCAATGTTACTTAATACTTGTTAATAGTGATAATATTTATATTATCACATATTTTTTTATTACTCATTTTAGATTTTTTTTGTAGTGAAAGAGTAGCTTCCCCGGGGGGGGAATATATATGTATATGTATAAACATTTAAAAATATTATTTCAAAGACCAGAAACAAGGGGATGTAGCTCAAATGGTAGAGCGCTCGCTTTGCATGCGAGAGGCACGGGGTTCGATCCCCCGCATCTCCATTTTTTGTCCCCGTTCTGCCCTGCCGCTTACCCCACACGCACTTAGCTTTCAATCCGAGAGGGAGAAAGCGCACGCGCTCAGCCGACTAAACTTGTTGATGGACAGTGTCAGTATGTCACACGAGTTTTTAACCGAAACTTATTCTGAAATTCAACAATATAATTAAAATAGCCAAGCGTCAAATTCTGCATTTCAATTTTCAACATACGATTATGATTTTTTACCCATCATTTGATTTTGTCGTCTAATTAAGTTGCTAAAATCACCTGGAATTCAATATTCAATATTCAATATTCGAGATACTTCTCTCAAAAAAAAAAAAATTATTCAATATTCGAGATTGTTTCCAGTACCAGACAAAAAATAAATAAATAGAAAATAATAATTTTAGCCTACAAAATCATTGGAATGAAAAAAAAAAAAGATTATCAATCTCGTTTGGACTTTTTAGTGTTTAAGTACCTTTGCTTAATCTTTAAGAATTCTCACTTGTCATTCCTGATAGGCAAATTCTATCTAGAAGACAGTTTTATTTCTTGTCGACTTGCTATTTTATGCTTATTATTTTTAAGAAAATTTGATCGAACGGCACTTTTATTTTTGTTATTTTTAATGAACTTACAAACTCAATTAACTTTTCTAATTTTGATAACCAAATACCAATTTATTATGTCATTTATAATAATTGGACTTGTTACGAACTTCATGTTTTTGTAATAAAGATTTTGATTTCTTGTATGTAATCATTCGATATGCTTCGATCTTAACAGGTACAAACATTTTCCCGTAGAAAAGAAACCAATATATATAATCTTTTGGTTGTAAAAAAATTATTAAGAAAATTCATTTTATCACGAAGAATGTGAAGGTTTTTTTTTAATCCTCTTTTTTCCCTATTCCAGTTCATTTATAGTCCACCCGGTCCTTCTTCTTTTTGCTCATTTTTTTCATTCTCCTTAAATTCTTTAGACAGTCAAATGATTAAATTTGATTTTTTTAATTTATTTTTGTTTTAACATTTTAGATTTCATCAAATTGAAGTGCTTGAATTAGATAAAGTGTAACCGGAGAATCACTCGCTCAGTTGTTCTTCTCACATGGAAATATTTAGGGACTAGAAACATGATGATATAGAGCAAGAAATATTCTTTTTTTCTTTTCTTTTTTACTGAGAGCATTTGAAACTTGAAGTGGTAATAGTTTTTTATTTGACAAAAATTACGAGGCAATCCTTTTTTTTTCTTTTTGATGAGCAATTACGAGGCAATCCAATAATAAATATACTTGATCTTGATAGCCACCGACCTAATCTTCGTCTGGGCTCCTCTAGATTTATTCTTATTTTCAGTCTTTTTCCTGAATGTTTATTAGTCTTTTCAAATACTTAGTTTGACATGATATTTTCCACTATTTGCAGTGATCATGATATAATCATGATCATTATCATCATCATCTCCATCTCCTCCTCCACCTTTTCCTCCTTTATGGGGAAGCAATTGAATCGATAAACAATTATTACTATATAGTAGATAAAAATTTACATGTTATCGATAGGAATTGAATCTATACCTCACCTACAAGAAGGAAAAGATAATATTATTTCATCCAAAAGATGGTGGCTACTTGCAGTCATCTGATAAAGAATCATTTGAGGCAAATTTCATGCCAACTCAATCTTTAGGCCTATTTGATCTAAATATTGATCTAAAAATGTTCAATCTTATGTCTGTTTAATCTAAATAATTATCGTTCTATTGGAATAGGCTCGCAAATGAATTACCTTGATTTGCAACTGCAATCTTAGGCTATTCCACTTGAACTCAATCATGCTTGAGTTTACTTTGAGTCCATTTTGAGTTGCTCACGACTCAAAAATTTGTTCGTGAGCCTAAATAATTTTTATACTTTTCTTTTTATAATTTTTCAAGACAAACACATGACACACATGCACGCATACACACAATATTAGTAAATTTCATATATGTTTGTATGTGTAAATATAGTTATAAATTTATATGTAGTTATATTATTTAGAGATAATT
This sequence comes from Handroanthus guayacan, assembly GCA_014898755.1. Lineage (NCBI taxonomy): Eukaryota > Viridiplantae > Streptophyta > Magnoliopsida > Lamiales > Bignoniaceae > Handroanthus > Handroanthus guayacan. Next base: position 452,260 of record JACFYI010003799.1, on the reverse strand, counting down.
ACACTTTGCCCTCTAAACTATAAGCGTTTTCACACCTTACCCACCAAACAATTTTTCCTTCTAAATCACCATATGAACTTTTTGAAAATTTACACTTTCCCATATTTGCTTGTTTCCGATGAAATCAAAGAGAATATTCCTCTCAAATATTGCCGCCGAGGGACAAAAATAACCCTTAATTAATCATCGTCGGCAACATTTAAGCAAAATATTCTCTTTGATTCTATCGGACACATGCAAATATTGGAAAGTGTAAATTTTCAAAAAATTCATATGGTGATTTGGAACGAAAAATAGTTTGGTGGGTAAGATGTAAAAACACCTATAGTTCAGGAGGCAAAATGCAATTATTCCTAAAGAATTATTTTATTCTCTTTTGATTAAATAACAAACTTGAAACTCAAGTTTACAGTAATTTAAATCTCATTTTAACGTTCAAATTTAGAAAAGCAGGTTGCTTAGTCAAACTCAAATTTCATCGAGTTGATCCAACTCAAAAAATTAAACTTGTTGAGCTCAAATTCCAATTTCTTACTCTGAAACAAGGCTCGACTCCATTCAATTGCACAATAATAAATTAACTCGTTTTCATTATTTTTTATTTTAGAAATAAAATAACTTTTTGCATATATACTTTTCTCTTGAATTAACTTTAAAGCTTCTAAGACATTTTTTAAAAATATTTGGCTTTTGTTGCATAAAAGAATCAATAATAGAAAACAAATGACGTAGTTTAAAGTCATGAAAAGCATGCCAATTGACTTCTACCTGCCAAATGTGAACAATCTCATAACTATTTTGTGAATGAATAAAATTCTTAAGAGTTTGGTAAGTCTAATAGTATTTATAAATGGAGTGGTTGTGTTGACCTCAAACCTTTGACGCAACTCCTTTTTGTTAAATTAAACATAAGATGTAATTAATTATTACTTGCAAGAATATGTTCAATACATAGTAAAATCTCGATGTCAATTGTCATATATTAGTAAAAATAAACCAAACAAGATGTAGGTGATTGGTGAAACTCGAGAAGAGCTTTGAGTGAATTTTTCCTTTTTAATGTGACATATGAGATAATTGATGCATTAGGGTTTTCAATCAGTTTTGATAGTGCCATTTCAGAATAAGACCTTGACTAAATACATGTTGAATAGAATAATAACTCATAAATATGGTTGAATCTCTATATTTGAGACGAATTTAGGTTATTATCGCTAGCATTATAGAATTATATGAAGAGATGGTTATGTGGCTCTTTCCAAATCCTTCGACCAAGAAATTATGATGATAATTTGGGTTGTTCATATTAGAGAAATTGGATGATTTGAAATAATTAATATATTCAAAGTATATATTCTCTTTTACTTTGAGACATTTCTCTGGGACAAAAACTCCATGTATTATATATATGGATAATATCTCTGTACGATTGACTTTTATATTTGATGTCATAACTGGATCATCGCGACCACTAGAACCATTAGTTCATTTGCTTGTCTCAAATTCAATTGTCCTATTCTCTCTCTCTTTTTTTTTTTTTTTTTTTTTTTTTTTTTTAAAAAAAAAGTGATCATTATATTCATATATTGTAATATATAATTATGCAAGAAATATCCAATACATATAACAAATAGTAAAATTACAAATGCACATAAGTATTGTACAACTTAAATCTGAAATGTGGTAAATTTTAGAATTTTAAGACATGAGATTGACTTGAGCCTTAATCATCTATGGTTGATTAAGGGTTTGGTGTTATATTTGAAGTACAAAAGACAATTAAATATACTATTAATATGATTCCACGTCTCAACTTCTGATCTTGAAAAAAATATAAGAATTAAGAGTTGACAAATTGCTCTCTCCAACTTAATTGACGTCTACAGTCCAACTAACAGCTTTTTAATGCAGTCAAATGTTCTCTTTCAGAGATTACCAATAATTACATATTAATCACGTAACTGATTGTAGTATTTATCACATTATCATTACACCTTCAGCAATAAAGTGCTTGCAATCTTAGTCCCGTCGACGTTGATTAACCATAAGTTAATTGCATTGACCAATTGTAATCATCATTTGTATCTTCTTAATCATTTAGTCAGAGTTGTAATTATCGAACGGTTAAAGAACGGTAGAAGAAGAAAACGAGATAAATAATAAATTAACCAATGCGAAGGAGACACAAAATTATGAATGGTAAAAGAAAAATATGGCATAGATGGCAAACTTTGACTCCAATCACTAAGGTCGAATTGTTAGAAAATTTTAGTGAAAATAGTAATTGCACATATAACCCATGAGGATATGTAAATCGTTAAATAGAATTTATGAATTGAAAATTTAAGCAATTTAAATCCTTAGATCCGTGTTTGATGAAATACTTTTTTGATTTGATATTTCGCAACTGCCTACTATAATAGTGCCCATGATTGGGTGCTTTCAAGTTCAGATTCGTAATATCAAAAATTTGCTTTGTAATGGGACATTGCAACCTAATTGCTCAAATCTAACCTAATTGCTTTCAAGATCAACTACAGTCTCATATGATTGACCTGTACTGTGTTTCTATGCATTAAGTCCATACTTTGTGAGATAACCTAGGTCCAGTTAGAGGGTGTTTGGCTAGGCTAATTTAAAACCTTTTATAAGCTCCTACATCTTATAAAATTTTTATAGAGTTTATAAGATGTTAGATTTTATTTTAAAAATATGTTGTTAATATGTTTTAATAAAATAAGATCTTTTAACTTATAAGATTTTTCTTTTTTTTCTTTTTTCTTTTTCTTTTTAGAGAGAAGCAATTTCACTTGATTACATGTACATCAAATGAATACAATTTAAAAATAAAATACGTGAACTAAATATAATTCAAATATTATAAACTATCATTCGATGGACAAATACTACTATAGGATAGACAAACACCCACATGTTATCCTTGGGACTTGAACTTGCACCTCCCTTATGAAAGAGAAAGGCAATGCCATTTCATCTAGATGACAGTAATTAACAACTTGTAAGACATTAGTAATTGCACTTCTGTGATCAAGACGGTTAAATTGTAGTTGTATTTTAAAATCTTAAGAATAAGTTAGGAACTTCTTATTTTTCTTGAAAAAACTTATAAGATTTTAACATCGTATTTTGGAAGTTAATAATATATATATTTTTTGAAACACTTTATTAAACATTTCATAACATCTTTTGTGCTCTAAAACATCTTTTAAGATGTTTCGAAGAGCTTATAAGCTCACCCGAACACCTCCTTAACTTTATATCACATTAGATTACTTCTAAATTGGGCTAAACCTTTACGATATATAGCATATAATATACAGTTATGTTATGTACACATGTCCAAAATTCCAACAATCTCCCATTTGAGCTATATATGTATATGCAAATGAAAACATGGGCAATATAATAGTGTAAATTTTAAAATATAAACAAATAAATGATTCACCTGGCCGGAACCATTTGAGGTCCTCTTAGCCCAGCTTATTTAGTCCGGGCCCTTTTACGTTTGGATATGTTATTAGGGGACAGGTTATAGGCCAAACCTCCAAAAATACATTTTTAGCCAGCATAAGTTCCAAACTGTTTAAACGTGGGCTAAATAGGCTCAGCCCAGATCAACTTGTTTGACATCTCTACTGCAAGTCAAGTAGACAAATAAAGGAATCTTTATCTCTCAAGAAAAATGTACAAGAGAACTTTTAAAAGGATTTGGAATATTTGAAAGCAAGCCTACTTCCAGTCCCGTGAGTTCACATACCAAACTGGAATCTAATGAGGAAGGTAAAAACGTACACAAAAAACTCTACAAAGGTATGCTAGGTAATTTATTATATCTTATAGCTAGTCGCCCAGATTTAATGTTCTCAACCCGTCTTTGTGCTCATTTTTAATCGAACCTAAAAGAATCCCATCTTACTACTGTTAGAAGAATATTAAGATATTTCAATGGTACTTGTGATCATAGTCTCTGGTATCCCTTTTCTGATAATTTTAACCTTCGTGGATACTCTGATATGGATTTTGCTAGTTATAAATTAGACAGAGAAAACACAAGCGGTGGATGTCAGCTACTTGACAAATGTCTCATATCTTTGATGTCAAAAAGCAAAATGTTGTCGCTCTTTCGACAACCGAAGCAAAATATATGGCCTTAAGCTCATGCTGCTCCCACGTACTTTGGATAAAACGTATACTTAATGATTTTAGCTTGCATATAGATACTATGCCCATGTTTTGTGATAACACTAATGCTATAAATATTTCAAAACATTCTATTCTGCATTCTCGTACAAAGCATATTGAAATCAGACATCACTTCCTACATGACCACGTACAAAAAAGGGAAGTTTCCTTCTACTTTGTTCCCACAGCTAATCAACTTACAGATATTTTCACAAAATCCTTGGATGAAGAAAGATCTCTTTATGTAGAACAAAACTTGGGAATTATTTCCAGAAATTCCCTCCATTGTTAAACCAATCCCATCACCACCACTACATCTTTCTAATTGCATTATTATGCAATGCAACATTTTTTCTTCTAAAACTTGTGCTTCAATTCCCTCTTCCTCTTCTCCACGCACTGCATTCACCTCAGAAAACCCTAATGTTCTCTCCATAAATTCTCTAGAATAAATTCTCGTCATCCATCTCCCTGAAACTAACTCACATTAACATCTACCCCATGTTCTCTTCAACCTGTTACTAAGGTGTAAATTGTATAGTTAAATTACAATGTAGATAGACTAGATTTCTAGGTGGATTTGTATGTTAGATTAAGGGATATTACTTCGGATTCTCAACACGTGGGTCTCACGTGCCTTTTCCTTTTTTTTGGCCATTTTTCGTACACCGATGCATGGAGGCACGTGGCTTGATGGTTGAAGCTCTAGCTTTCATCTTAGGAGATACCTCCTCTTTATCGATCATATTCCAGCTATTCTTCGGCCATCTGACTTCTCTGGAGAGCATTTTGGGAATAGGTTCTGTCTCATTTTGAGAATTGATTCTGTCCTTTTGGATATTTCTATCTCTTAGTTTGCTGCCTACTTTAGAATATTGTGTTGGGGGTGTCTCTTTCGAGATCTGATTCGGCCCTTTTGGATATTTCTATCTCTTGGTTTGCTTCCTACTCTGAAATATTATGTTGGGTTTGGGGGGTGTACAACTGCTAAAAATTTCCTTTCTTGATTTGAGTTTGTATTTGTAATGGCTAATGTTAAGACTCCCAGCAATGAAATGATTCCAGTGATGTCAATCACTGAACACAAATTAAATGGTATGAATTATCTAGATTGGAGTAAAATTGTTCGTATCTGTTTGCAGAGCATTGATAAGGATGATTATTTAAATAGTGATCCTCCCACTGATGATACTAGACAAATTTGGTTAAGAGATGATGCATGGCATTTTTTGCAAATTTGAAACTACATTAACAATGAGGTGATTGGTTTACTTAATCATTGTGAATTTGTTAAAGAATTAATGGCTATCTTGATTTCCTATATTCTAGCAAAGGGAACATGTCTCGAATTTATGAAGTTTGCAAATTCTTTTACTAAGCTCAGAAAGAGACCAAAACCCCTATGGCTTATTTCATGGATTTCAAGAAAACTTAAAAGGAACTAAATGTGCTTTTGCCATTTAGGACTGACATCAAAGTGCAACAAGCTCAAAGGGAACAAACGACAGCAATGAGTTTTTTAGCTGGGCTTTCCTCTGAATTTGAGGTTGCCAAATCCTAAATTATTTTTAGTTCTGAGATCACTTCTCTTCAGGATGTCTTCCTAGAGTGCTCTGCATAGAAAATACTCCATCTACCCAACAAACTAATGTTCTTGTTGCCAAAGAAAGAAATGATATTGGAAGAAAGAATGTCAATAAAAGAAGAGGAAACAATGGTATTGAGAACTGTAACAATGATTCAAGCAACAATTTCTGCTGCTATTGCCATGAGCTGGGCCACACAAAGTGTAACTGCAAGAAATTGTAAAATCATAATCAAAGAACTTAGACTGCTAATGTTGCTGAGAAGATGGTTATGGTTTCAGCCAATGAGTTTACTATATTTTCTCCGTATCGGGAATCATTGAAGGAATCCACCCCCATAACTATTCTTGCTGAGTCAAGTAAAACCAATACATGCCTCATTTTCTCGACCAAAAGGGTTATTGATTCTGGTGGCACAAATCATATAATAGGTAATCCCGACTCTAGTTTCCTACCAGATAAAGCACCTTCATTCATGAAAAAACCTTCTTTCATGACCATAGCTGATGGGTCAACTTATACCATTGAGGGAC